>BGPR01010972.1:25988-37586 GCA_013235015.1 Araneus ventricosus | reverse complement strand
CTATTCTGGTACCCACGGTTGGGTTGGGCTCCGTTGTTAACGTGCGGAATCCAACCCAACCGAGGGTACCAGAATAGACCCCTAAGTCTTTTGTATGAGGGACGAACAAGCATTCCTAAACATTCGGATAAATGTTAAAACTGTAGCTATGCATACGTAATACAAAACGAGACTTTTCTAAGAACTGAAACTTTTAAGCTTTAACCTGTTCATGGACAGTGCCATGTGTACCTTAGTTAATTAAAAATGGAACGGATATGAATTAGTAGAATAAATTCAGCGAGCCAATCAATTCGATGAAACTTTATTTAAGGGGGATACGACTGTTAAACCTCGAAAACTTTCGATTTTAGGAAAAAAATATATATTATTCCCCTTTCTTTTCTGAACAATTTAAAACAATCCGCGTTAAAAAATTTCCCTTAATTATGAAAGTTATGCAGGAAAATGTATCAGCTCTTCAACATGATTATTGAATATGGCCATATCGTTAAAGCACTATATCTCAAAATGTGTTCTTTTGATATTGCGCGCACGATATCTCATGATCTATTGAATATTTTTACGTAAAAGTTTCACCGAATATGTATTTTGCTATGTTCTACAAATTGAACCACATTTTTGTACATATTTCTCCAAAGAAGGTTTTTTGATTTTAGAAGAGTTGAAATGTTAACTATTTTTAACATTTTATTTTAAATTCGTATATAAAACAGAAATTAAAATTCGATGATAATAACTTGTGGTTCAGTTTCTTAAACAGACTGTTTGTATTACTTAGATACCCAACATATTGTGTTTAGATAAGTATTTTATCCGGAATCATGCGCACAATGTGACTGTCTCATTTTTTCTCCAAAAATTATACCCTTATTTTTTACTCTCTCAAATAAATACATACCAATATGAAGGTTTGAAAATGCGTGTACTATAAGAGAATTAAAAGATATTTTTTTAGGATAAAAAGTGAGTCTGTTAATTGCATTGTTTCAGAGATATAATGTATCGAATTTGACAGCTTTCCACCATTTTTTCGATGTTTAAGAGTCGTATGTCCCCTTAAATGAAAACTTTCTTGCCTCTAAAAATTCAATTACTGAAGAGGTTAACTGTAGAAACATGATTAGAGAAAATCAGATCATACACCAAGTCAATTTTATGAATTGAATTAAAGACATTTAATTCTGAATTTGTTCAAGACATTTATAATTATAAAATAAGAACAAGTTATCGTTTCATTGAAAACCAATTAAGATTTTTGATATAGCATTATATGTCACGTAATTACATGATTTGAGCTAGGAATTCAAATAATTCCGAAGTTATAGCTGCAATAAAACCAATTTTGTCTTTATGTACACAATGAAAGCTATTTTATTTTAAAATAACCTTCAATTGGAAAAGCATATTTAATAATTTCACTCAAATACTTAACACTTTTCAGAAAACTGCAAGCACAGAACCGAAAGAAACTTCCCTGATAATCAAGAAAGTGCTCAAACATTTTTTTTAAATATCACTCTGAATTATTTCAGCATATACAAGAATTTACCTGATATGCACCAAGATTAAAGGTTTTTCAAAATTAGTTTGCAATATATTATAAATTCGTAGATTTCTTAAGTTAACCCGTTAACCCTTTCAGGAGTACAAGAAATTTATTTTATTTCAGGGAAGCAATGTTAATGGCCATATAAATCCATTAGGGAAAAAAATAGAATTCGTGCTGCCATCTATTGTCTTTATGAGATACTAAAAACGCATTCTTTTCAAAAAATCTTCAAAAGACTACCGTCTGGATAGGCAAAAGCTTATAAAAAAGTGGTTCCAACGAGAAACCACCGCCCTTGAAAGGGTTAACCGGTCATGCTAAGAAGAAAACTATGGACATGGAGAGGGTTTTTTTTCACCATGGGAATTTTTAAAGTTAGTGGTTGTATTGGTGATATTCTCATTGAAATCAAACTGAACAAAAGTTAAAACATTTTGCAAACCTTCTAACCAGGTAAACATGAATAGGTAAATAAGCATCACAATACTTATCAACTATAGTTTTAACTCTCGCAGATTTAATTTAGATATACGAAAGAAACGTGTTAAGTTTATGATCTCAATATATAAAAAGTTCCTTGCAACACGTGTACTTTAAGTACACTTAACACAAAGAACTTAAATTAGGTGTTAACTTGCAATCGAAGCATTGGTATAAAGTTTACAAGGAGAAAATAAAATGTTTTCTAGAAGGCCACACAAAATTAAGCATAAATAGCGAATATAATACAGTCTTTAAGAACATTTTATAGCAATTAAAAATTTTATTAACCATTTTTATTCTTTAATTTATAAATATTATGCGTTCTTAAAATCATCTTTCTCCTCAGACACAACGCCAAGTGATGGCACTTTTATGGAACAAAAATTCAATTTAAATAATCAATAAGTGATTAAATTCTCTAAAAATTAATAGTCATCATCCACAATATACAAAATGTACAAAACTTCACAACTTTAGCCAATCAGAAAAATTAGTGAAAAATCGATTTCATAAATCCATCTTTACAAATATAAAACAATTCAAATTAAATACGAATGCAATTACGTTAAACTAAGAAATATGGCACGCATATTCCAAACAACTTCAGCCAAGACGGCATTAACAGTGATGCATATAGGAGCCAAGCCTATTTGACTAATATTAAAGAAAGTTGAACAAAATAAACCATATGGGAAAACACATATTATTTTAAACAGCTCTTTACATAGAAAAGACGTTACAAATTAAGCTGAAAAACTGAATTTTAAGAGTTTGAATAATAAATCACATTTCATCCAGTAATATTCGTAACGAATAAAAATATATACTTGTAGAATTACTAAAATATTTAAAGAAAGAAATTAACACAGAGAAGAAAGAATCAGAGGTCTCACTCCGCAATTTCTTCAGCGCCCCCACTCCCGAAGTCGTGAACTACAAACCATAACAGAAACTGAACGCCATATTGCCTTTGGATCTTGATCGTGGCAGGCTGCGTTGTTCTATGCCATAGAGACAAACTTATTTTTTTTCTTAGATTTATTTAGTTTAGAATTATTATTGTGCTTAAATTGTTTATGGTATTTGTTTTCTTTTGTGTGTGTGTACTTCTCTGTGGATTCCCGCCTTTTCAAAACGAAAATTCCAAAGTCGGCGCTATGTCGTATACCTTTCTATACGATGATCTTTTTCAAAAGAACAGGTAGGTTTAGTAAGTGTTTCTAACTTTTATGAAGACAATTTGCATGAATAAATAAATTGGAAACATTTCTTTTCGCTTTAATAAATGAAGGTTTTTTTTTGTGCAATTTCAGTAGACATTTAAACTGCTCGCCTTTATGGAATAATGCTGAGTGTCCATGCAATATACCTTGTCAATTTTTGTATTTTTATATATTTATTGCTGTATAATATGACGTAGAATTAAAAATAACCACGAAAGATATCGATCCGTTGCCTATTACTGTCCAAATATTTATTGTTAACTGTTGTAATAATTTCCAAGCTATAATTATTTTATCATTAAAATTAATTATATTGAGATTCTATGTCAATAGAAATACCGCTGTATATTACAAATTATGTATGTACTAATATATGTATGACTGTATTGCATATATTAAGATAAAGTTTTCTAGCACTAGAAAAAAATTATTTAGATTAAAAGATTTTTAGATTGTTTTGATTTTGAGGTGTTGTTTTGAGATACGTTAGATGCTCCACTTTTGGCCACTGCAACCAGTTTTATGTTTTTCCAATAATTAACCAGTAATTTCAGATTAACTAATAAGAAGCATTCCAATACTTTAAACAATCCTTATTTTACTATTTTCAATCTGATAGGTTTATTTTTCTCAAACATGTGGCATGTAATAAAATTAAATGCATGATCATGTATTGTTTGCTCACAACTGTTAAGGAACAAGGTTTTGCAGTTTTCATCATCAGGCTCTCAAAATTAACTGATTAATCTAAAACTGATTTCCCTTAGGGTTTATGAGTTAAGCTTTCTTCTCCATTTTTAATGTTTACCTCACATATATGTTAGAAAACTTCAACTTGAGGAACCTGACTCGAGTGATGAGAAATATTCTTTTATGTGCATGGATTACTCTAATTTTAAAAATTATTCTGATGAATTTGATTAATGTTGCAATTAAAAATTATAAAAATATATATTTGTGGATATTGTTAGTGAGTAATAATGCAAATTCTTGATTTGTAAGATTTAAAAAAAAAACTCTATACTTCAAGTATTTGCAATGTAAGTTGATTCCTCTCCCCATTTTTTGTTTCATATTTTATCAAAAAAAGTTATGTGAGGTATATACAGTTTGTATTTTATCAACCAAATTAAATTGTTTTCTGCATTCCTGTTTTTTTTTCAAACTGAAATCTGCAGCTAAAATCAGCTTGGGTAAATTTTACTACATATCTTTATAAATTCATAAAAAAAATCACATTTAAAATAACAGAAAATAATGAACTAAAATGCATAAAAATGATTTATTTTGGCTGAAGATTCATTAAAATGTTTGTTAAAAATATAATATTAGTATGGCCAAAACTCGTGCAAATTGGGATAATTTATTTTAAAATTCATAACTCAAAATCTAAAATATTCTTCAGAAAAATTTTGTAACTAGCAGAAAGCCAATAAAATTTGCTAAAGTATGATTTAACATGCTTTAAACAGTCATCCACGGTGAAATTTCAATTTCAAATTTTCTCTTAATGTGGCCAAAACTGTAGCATCTACCTATGAAATTTTACAGTATGAAAATTGTTATTTGTGCTCAAAAATGCAAAGTAATTTTTAGGTGTGTATTCTATGTTAAAAATGGGCTGTTGTGAAATGGCATTGAATAAGGAACCGATTAAGAATCTCTGTAGTCTGGTTAAGGCTATATTGCATTTTAAGTTCTTGTTTTTATTAATATTTTTTAAATGTGAATAATATTTAGAATTTTCCAATTAAAAATTAAACTATTCATTCTCATTTCTATTAATTAAATAAAGGAAGTTTATCTAATAAACATATTATGTAAAACTATTTTATTAAGGATATCAAAATATTTTGATCTGTTTTAATTAACACATATTGACATAAGAAAGTTGCTTGTAAATTACTTTCTTTGAATTCTAATTAATTATTGATTAGAAACCCTCTCGGTTGAATATTTATTTACTAATACTTATGCATGACAATGAGGCAGTGCCTTTTATGAAAAGAAATGGGTTTGTTTTATATAAATTGTATTATATAAATGGGAGTGTACTAGAAATTTGCTTGTTCTTTCAGGAACTCGGTCATTGTTGAAGCTGGTCTGTCTACAGGATGACTGCAGAAGAATGATTTAAATCCTTGATTCCATCCATGGAGAATTTTCTTCAACAAGATCTATTATGAATTTACAATTAAAAATTTGATAAGATGGTTTAGTTAACCACTTATCCTCAGCAGTTATATAAGTTAAAACTATCAAGTGAATGTTTACATTGGGTAAATCATTACATGGTGCTATTCAACAAATGAAATATGGATAACTTTAAACACTAACTACCCTGAATATTATTCAAATAAATCGTTTGATTTTATATTTGAGTTTATTTTGCTGTAAAAAGTTTATTATCTCTTTAATGTATAAATTGTAAAAAGTTACTGATACATGAGGTTAATAAATTAGACAAACATAATATATTTTAAAGAATATGATATTGTTCAAATGGCCAACGCTTATTTGTTAGAATATTTCATCAATTTGCATGGATGTTTTATGTCTGCTTTTAACTTATTTGTTTAACTTTGTTTCATTGTTTTAATTAAAGTTAATATAGGGAAGATGCTCTAGTTTTAGCCACCATAAGATAAAATTTAAAATTGAAATTTCACAGTGGATGACTATTTAAAGCATATTAAATCGTATTTATACTATTCTTTTTAGCAAATTTTATTGGCTTTTTACTAGTTATAAAATTTTTTGAAGAATATTTTAGATTTAGAGTTATGAATTTTTAAATAAATTAACCCCATGTGCACCAGTTTTGGCCACACTAATATTATATTTTTAACAGACATTTGAATGATTTTTGAGCAAAAATAAATCATTTTTATGCAATATATATTTTAGTACATTATTTTCTGTTATTTTAAATATGATTTTTTTGATGAATTTATAAAGATATGTAATAAAATTTCCCTAAGGTGATTTTCGCTACAGATTTCAATTTTTTTAAAAAAAGAAACAGGAATGCAGAAAACGATAATTTGATTTTGTTGATAAAATACAAACTATAATTTAATTTGGTTGATAAAATACAAACTATATATACTCGCATAATTTTTTTTGGGGGGAGAGGAATAAACTTATATTGCAAAAGCATATATTATTTTAAAAATCTTACAAATCTCAGAATTTGCATTATATTATTATACTCATTAACAATATCCACAAATATGTATTTTTATAATTTTTAATTGCAACATTAATCAAATTCATCAGAATCGGTTTTAAAATTAGAGCAATCCTTGCATATAAAAGAATATTCCTCATCACTCGATTCAGGTTTCTCAAGTTGAAATTTTCTAACATGAATGTGAGGTAAACATTCAAAATGGAGATGTTTTTGACATTCCATTTTGAATGGCCTTAACTGCATTACCAACTTTAGATGGTGAGTAGCAAAATTTTTTTATGGAAATGCTACCTGCCTTCTTTTTTTAATTAGAGTCATTACTATGTAAAATGAAAACAAACACAACTAAATGAGTTATTTTTATTTTAGAAACAAAGTTGAATCAGTTACTTTTATTTTAGAAACAAAACTAAATCAGTTACTTTTATTTTAGAAACAAAACTAAATCAGTTACTTTTATATTTCAGAAACAAAGCTATATCAGTCACTTTTCATTTTAGAAACAGCACTAAATCGGTTGCTTTTATTTTAGGAACAAAACTAAATTAGTTGATTTTATTTCATCCAGATAATCTTAAATTTATGTAATGGCTAAAAACACAATAATAAAGTTATGTGGCCAAAACTGGAACATATAGTGTTCCACTTTTGGCCACCTGCATGTCCAAAACTGGCACATATAGTAAATTTAAAGTACCAGTTTTGGCAACCACCCATTTAATCATAAAAATAATTAATTTTGATATGAAATCAGTTTAAAAAGAAAGCTTGCCTCTTAAACCCTAAGGGTAATCAGTTTTAGATTAATCATTTAATTCTGAGAGTTTGATGATGAAAAACTGCAAATACTTGTTCCTTAACAAAAACTTTGACAGTTGTGAGTATACAATACATGATCATGCATTTAATTTTTTTACAAGTCACATGTTTGAGAAAAATGAACCAATTAGATTGAAAATAGTAAAATAAGTATTGTTTAAAGTATTGGAATGCTTCTTATTAGTTAATTTGAAATTACTGGTTAATTATTGGAAAACAGATCCAATGTGGCCAAAACTGGAGCATCTACCCTATATTTATTTTTTCTAATCCAGAACACAAAGATGAGGCATGAGTTTTTAAAAATGTCTTATTTTGTTAAATGATGAATAACAATCTGAAATGCAAGTTCAGAAAAAGTTGAAATATGTTTTACGCTTGTAATTCTTGATGATTTTTTTATAGATAAGCTTGCAAATGTTTTTCCAATAAATGGAAAATTTGTTTATATTGTTTGATCAAAAATTATAATTTCACAATAAAATTTTTACTATGCTGGACAGTATGAGCGTAGTGTGATGGGAGTTTAAAATCCTGACCTAGGGGCCACCCTATGTACAAAGGTCATTCAGTTATGCTCAGCTCTTGGTTTATTTTATTACACTCTCTTATAATGATTGTTTTTAAACTATACACAACAAATCACTCTGGTTTCTAATCAATGTTTGTTAGAAATGTTATGCAGTTGCAATGTTTTGTAATTTATTATGTTGGTTCAATAAAAAAATGTTACATTATGTTGAGTATTAAACATTTATTATAACAACTTAGTAGAACAATTTGTTTTTAGGGTTGGAAAAATTCAGAAAAATGAACTTCAAAAATTAATTTTATTGTAAGAAAATTGCATTTTATCAATTTTTGTATCTGGAATAATAATGAATGTTATTAAAATTTAATGTATTGGTGAAGTTTTAATATATTTTAAAAGAAATAGTATAATATTAACATAATTTTAAAAAATGAATTTCCTGCAGAGTTAAAAATCATAAAAAAATTTTCATTATGGAAATTGCATTCTATCTATTTTTGTATCTTGTATAGTTGAAGTTTTAAAATATTCTGAAAAAGATAGTATAGTATTAACTTAAGCAACAAAAATTAACTTCTTGCAGAGTTAAAAAAAATCGCAAATGAATTTTCTTTATGGAAATTACGTTCTATCTTGAATAAGAATGAATGTTTATTTCTTAAAAATTAATTTATGTTTGAAGTGTTAATGTATTCTGAAAGAGATAGTATATTAACTTTATCAACAAAATTTAATTTCTTGCAGTTTTTTTTAATATAGGATCTAATATAAAGATTATGATAAAGAATAAATGAAATTTAATATTTTGAAAAATACTTTATACTTCTTAAATTATACATCCATATGTTTTAAATTATTGGTACTCTACAAGAGACAAATAAATTTTTTTTAATGTTCCATATTTATTTTTAATTTCTGTATTTAAAGAATTATTGAGTTTAGTGAGAGAAAAAACATTATTTTAAAATTACACGATTTAGGCTATCAAATTAACAATGTATCAAAAGAAATTAGATATTCTTAAATTTAATAATCGTCGGAAAACGAGTTAAAAATACAATAAATACTTTAATAATTGTTTACATCGTTGTCATGACGATAAGTATTGGTTTCGTTTCCTGTTGCGTCGTAGTGACGTCACGCTGACGTATTTTGGTTAGTTCCGTAGTCCGCGATAGATGGCGTACTGTCTATGTGACGTTCAATGTTAAAAAAGTTGCCATTAGGGTCTATGGGAGTGAGATCTCTGATTCTTCTTCTCTGTGGAAATTAATTAGATAAAAAAATCGTTTGGTCATGGAAGAAATTAATTTTAAAATTTCGATTGGTTGAAAAATAAATTAATTAAAAATATCGTTTGGAATTAATTCTTTTCTAAAGGTTATAAAAATAATTTGGCAACCATGTATTCCCTTTTGCTAATGTTGCCTAGCAACGGAAAAGAATAATGAATTGAAGATGGAATTCGATGTCAGTCAGTGATGTAACGTTTGTGATGTAAGTGTATGTGTTTGTTATACATGTTTGTGCTGTGGTAGACGTCCAATAAATATATTTTTTTGATAAAGAAAGCTCCACGATTCTTCATAACATGCTGAAATACATCACACATTAAAATTCTTTGTAACAAAATGCTTCATGCAATATACACGAAGTAAATTAATAGGTAAAGATTGGGCGACGCATTTTCATAACTGAAAGATACAGAAAACTAGAAAATATTATTAAATTTTTTATCGTGTTACTTAAAAGTGCTAAACGGGAAAAAAAATTCCCTGAAATACTAAGAAAAATTTAAATATTACGAGACTACTCCGCAAGACTAAGAAAACTTAAAATATTACGAGACTACTCCGCAAGACTAAGAAAACTTAAAATATTACGAGACTACTCCGAAACCAATCTAGACATAACGGTCTATATCTATTGGCTACGCGATGAACCGTTGAATTTTTCTTTGTTTAGTTTAAATTAAAATGTTTCAGGGAAAAATTTTACTATTCGATAATAAAATTTAATTGCTTTATCAAGTTTGCGCATCTTTAATTGCATAGCAACCTCAGTCTGCTTTACTATAATTTGGGCTTCAAAAATCTGATTGAACCTAGACGGCAAAATGTTCAGGATGCAATTTAAGTGAATTTTAATTAATATGCATTCGATTTAGTTAATCTGGAATAAATGAATGTTTTTAAAACGTGAAGTATTAATTTTTTCCCGATTACATTCGAAATATTAAGCATTAATATTTTTTACTGACAAATAATTTGATACGTAAATAGTCAAGTTCGCGATTACTGCCGAAGTTTATTTCTCAACTGAAATGTATAACTTGAAATTGCATCTAGTTTGCTAATTACGAAAAAGTGCCTGACGACAACGATGAGGAAAAGGGGGGGGGGGGTTGGTCTAAGAAAGCTGGATTCTTTAATCAACCCTAATCAACCTATACATTCTATCTGAACCTAGAAGATTCCGATTGTCACCAAGGGACAAGGATCTTTTTGGCAGAATTTTAAACCCTCACCAACTTCGTAACGATTGCATTTTGAAAATGTAAGCTCTACTACAAATTTAACGATGAAATCACGTTTGGGACATGACTAAGTCTTAGAGAAAAGTGAACAAGTCGTTGAAATCTTCAATGTCATCTCTTCAATAACTTCGTCATTAAACATCAAAATTAACGTATCTGCTGTTCAACAAATTACAGACTTCACTTTCCGAAAGGTTCAGTGTCTTCGAAGGAGATTCTGTTTCGTTAATCTCGTTTGAATCGGTTTAAACAGCAGCATCAGTCGTGGGAATCGAAGTCTTTATCGTACCTGCACGTAGAAAAGGAAGGATTAATATTGGAGGTATATTCAATTAATACTCAATTCCTGGAGTACAACTTCTCTGTGGCATTTGTTTCAATCTATCTCAGATGAAAACTCTACGCTTGAACAGCGAACTGTTTGTTATTTTTTGGGGGAAATATACCAAATAAACGCTTGTGTGATTAACTTTGAGGCTGCTTAATCCAAATATAAAATGCAAGTGTAGAGTACATTTAAGTTACCAAACCACAACCATTTTAGTGTGAAATGCTAGAGATGCAGTTACCCATAAGGAATTTTAAGGGGTTCAGTTGTAACAGCATGCATTTAACTCCGATTCCTTTGAACTGAAAATGATTCTACTGTTCCGTATTCTGAAAGAAATGGGTGGCACGAATTAGTACGACGAGCGTCTTAACTGCTTCTGATGTCACCAACAACTTTACAAGCACAAAAGTTTACGATATAGTCGAATGAAATCAGTCGGCTCGATATTTTTAGCGTCTTGGCTAACGGGGCATTTCTTCATTCGAAACCGTATTTGACTATTCGAAATCTTGCATTTAGTTTAAAAGCCATTTAATTTCGATGGTGGTCAGGCATCGAGTTCAAATAGTGTTTTCCCCTTGGAAGACTGGCAGTTAACTGGCTAGCACAGTCAGTGACAGCCTTTTTATCGGAAGCCAAAAGACTTAAAACTAAAGTAAATGCGTATGCTGCCTCATTTGAAAGGAAGCTTACTCAAAATACTAGGAAAAACACGATCTTGGTGCGAAAGAATAAGCCATTTTTGTTAAACTTACGAAGAAGGAAACTTAATTAACAAGCCGTAATGTAGTTCAAGTTGTCAATGCTTGCAGAAACATCTACTTGCAATCTGCCTTAATTTTAAAGAGAATTTTGTACAAACGTTTGGTCATGATCCTTTAAGCTCACAAGTTTAAATTAAATTCATATTAAATAGCCTTCTTGTTGGA
>BGPR01010972.1:0-25978 GCA_013235015.1 Araneus ventricosus | reverse complement strand
TTGTGTGGTACCTACTTTTATTGCCAGAATCGAAAGCACCGAGATTTTACGTTAATCCTCAAGAGACAACGAGGATATTTCTGCTGCTATAATGCTTGGCCTGAAAGAAGGAAATAGTGATTTTTGATTTGGACAGGAGATAAGCCAACCAATTACATAAATTGACAGTTTAGAAATAATTGATGTTTAGGTGTAATTGCCGGATTGATTCTTTAACAGATCTACAGTTAGACTGGATAACTAGTGCAATAAGAAAATAATACAATACCGATTTCATTAAATGGAAGATTATTTAAAAAGTTAATTTTTTCATTTGACACCACCTAGTAGTGGAACTTGAAACTGGCTACGAAATAAATACACATGCTAAAATATCTCATTTCGGAACGTGCGAAGAAAACTGCATTTGGTTTGTCAAAGCCCTGACACTCAAACTTGGTTCAAATTTCAGCGAAGTTTACATTTATTATTTCTTCAAACTTTTAAAAATACTAATACCTCAATAGTACGGGAAATAATATTCAAAAACTACTACTGTTTTCTACTGGAATTTACTACTGTTGAAATTCGTTTACAATTTCCATTAAAGCCGAATGATTTAAGCATAACACAAGACTCTTTTAGTGGGCAGCTTAAGACTTGGATATTAGTCAGTTTAGTACCAGGTTGATGAGCATCTGAGAAGGAAACAGTTTTTCTTAATAAGTTGATTCGGATACACAGGAGCTTAATTTCAGAGATATACATATACATACATAACCCACGCCGAACGATTCACCCAAAGGGTTTAGAGTCACCAAGGATCGACGGGGAGGAGTCAGACCAGTCAAGAAAGAAAAAAGTTACAATATTTGGAGGGTATGGATTACAAAGCTACGTGCAAATAGAACCCCCCCCCACACACACAAATACAAGCAAAAACATACAGAAAAACAAACAAAAACGTACACAAACAACACAAAAGCACCAATGGTGCTACAAAGCAAAACCAACGTGGTAAAACTCAAGGAACAAAAAAGGATAATAAAAAACAGAAATTTAATCAAAGGATTACTTACATAACAATAAATACTTTGAGTGCAGTAAATTAATGTACAGAAGTTAAATACAAATGCTGCAAATCATCACACATTTTCCTAGAAATTTCAAAAATTGACTTCAACCTGTTTAAAAATAAATAGTTTTTACAAAGTTTTCTAGTCCAGTGAGTCCCAGCAGCACCTGTTGGTAGTAGTAAATGATACTCCTTGGTATACATACATGAAGTCAAGTAATGGTCAACATCTCCATGCTCACCACACAAACAATCAGGATTGCTCAAAATCTTGAAGTTGCACAGATATGCTGGAAAAGATCCATGATTGGTAAGCAGATAAATTACATATTTGTTCCTAATACATAAGTCCAGCTTTTGCTAACGGAAGAATTTCTTTTGTACTTTTGCCAGTGGTGGAGTTATCGTAGTATGAGTTCCACTCTTCATAAGGAATTCCCTACAAACTCTTTTTACATAAGAATAAGGAGCAGGTATAGCATATCGGCCCCACAAGAAGAAGCAATTTTTGCAAAGTGATCAGCCAACTCATTGCACGGGTTACCGGCATGAGTTTTCACAAAGACAAGGCTGATTAGATCCTTAGCATTGTACAAATTATCCTTAACTGATGAAACAAAATTATGTTTAACTTTGGGCTTCTAATCGCTTCCTTACAGGAAAGAAATGTTAAGATCAAAGAAAACACTTTGATCTTAACATTTCTTTCCAAGGCCCAACCAGCATCAAAATTAATTGCCGCCAGCTCAGTCAGGAAAACAGAGTTAAAAGAATTCATTTTACATTAAAAAATAGATAATAGAGGTCCGTACCAAAAATAGCCCTCGTGTTACTTCAAAATGGGACTCTAATATTACTAAACTAAATCAAAGGACTTGACGTCTGAAGCTATAAACGTTTCACATGAATGTTATTCTTGCGACAGTGTTGTTGTGTTATTGTGAATTTGGATTCCATTAACATTAAATCTTTGCAACTTTTCGCAACTAAAGCTCAGTGTTGCCAATTGGTAACAAACTGTTTTTTAGCCGTAAACTATTCTTAAAACAAAATAAATTTTTTTAAAGTATCTTTTCCATGTTTTATATAAGAATTGAAAGTATGAAAACATTTTTTAAATCACTTTTTAAAAAATTGTTCATTTTGGGGTTAAGATGCCGGTTTTCTTAGTCGTACCGATGCTAATATTTTAAGACTAGTCTATTTCAATCGACAGAGTACATATATGAAATTTCTCCTCATAAATATCAACAATCTTCATTAAAGTCGGGAATAGAGCAAAATTTTCTCCTTCATTTAGTTAAACCTGCAATTTGTCGACTCTTTCCCATAGCGGGTTCGGGTAAAGGAGCCTTACACTAATGTGATTATTATAAGCATGGTAGTTAAGCGGTTAAGAATTCTAACGAACTAGATGGATTTGGAGCATCAGCAGTCAGAACATAGTCGAATTTTGGAATATTCAATTTATTTAAATTAACATTTTGCTCATGAATGGCGTTGGCGTCAAATCGGAGAACATAAATCGCATGAGGAGATATCTCAATCTGGAATGCCCGCGGTAATTTGACTGGAAATTGGGAGTGGCAATCAATCTAGTGTGCCGAAACCTAATAAAATTACGTTTCGCCGCTGATCGCCCGACCGTTTTATCTCTCCCACAGAAAACGATAAAAGTATTACAAAGAGATTTCATGCCGAAAATCACTGCATTTTAAAGTTTTCGACAGTTTTATAGCGCCGCATCTATCACGGGTCCCGGAATGGCATTCATTTCGAAAACGCCCGAATCATTTGCGCTAAAATGGCGCAACTTTTTCATATTCAGAAAAATATTCTAAATCGATTCGAACGCGGGCAGAAAGATGAGATGGAGAGAAAAAAAATGGAGTAAAAGAAATAAAAAGCGAAACGAGTTTTAAATTTTAATAAAATGCAGTCGCTATCCTTCAAAACATTTTTGTGTGTCCTCCCCCTACCCTACTTCGTTATTAAATTTGGTCTCCTCTAAAAATTCTTAACTTTTTTCCTCTTAAGCCTTCACCCACGTAATGCCGCGGGCACAACTCCAAACGTATCATCAAAGTGATATATTTCTTTAAAATTGTAGAGACCTTCCTCCACTGGGATTAAAAGTGGTACAAAGCGGGGTTTGATGCGACGTTCTTCTCTATTTTTTGCCTCGTCTTTTCGGCGGGAAGCAAGAATTAATTTAAATTAAAACGGGTGAGCTTCAGAAATTTGTGTGACCCAAGTTGAGAAATGTATCGGCCGCGATCTGTCGTGAGATTAATTATCTGACAGCTGGCGTTGGAACAGCACTTGCGAGGCTTTGCTGTGTAAAAAGAGATATTTTTGTTGCTTTCCGAGCTGTGTTTCGGATGTGGTTGGAAAGTTTTTCGCTTAATTTGCATTTGCAGCTGCTTAGAAGACGTGCAACGAGACTGTTTAATGTGTTTTCCAGTTTACAGCAATTCAGAGTTCGCGTTTGGTTTTATTATTCGTGGCAATTTATTTATATGCTACACATCCAAAATTGGCCATTTAATCGTAAATAATTCAAAATTGCCGAGAATTGACTCTGGACTATGATGTTTCCAGCAAATTCAATTATTAAAGGGATGATAACAGTGCTTGTTTATCAGATGCATACAAATTATTAGATTATGCTATTAAATCAGATACATATTGTTACAAAGCTATAAAGTCGTTTCCCTGATATGCTAATCTTGGCGACAAATTTGGCAACCATTTTGGCGACTTGGCGGCAAAGTTGGCGACAAAGTTGGCGACTTTGGCGAAAAAGGGAATTTTCTAGAAGGACCTCAAACTTTCAACCTATTTCTACTGGCTTCATGAACTTTCTAGAGATTACGCCACTTCCTACGTAGGGAAGTCACTTCCTGTTGAAAAGTATAAAGGCAAGCTCTCAAGCCAAGAAGAGTTAGTTGCATTTTGATCAGCAAGCAAGCTGGTGAGCTAACAAGAAACCTTTGAGCGCTGTGTTGAGATTTATTGGTAGTCTCTGTTGTGAATTTTTACCAGTGTTGTGTTAATACTTGTGCTACGTTTCTTTGCTTAGAATATTTGTAAAATAAAGAGCTTTATTTTTTTAATCCTGCTTATTGGATTGCATTCACGTACACCCACAAGACGATTTTGTCACATTATCACGGGTCTAACAGGGTATACAGGGTATTTAAGAATCAGTGTGACAACTTGTAGGAGGGGTAAGGAACAAAAATATGATTTGGAATCGCATATTATTGCAACGTGGGGAGTGCCTTTTTCATGTCGTAGAGGAAATTGTTTGGAAGCGCGAACACGTGTAGCATAAATACGTTCCTCTGTAAATGATTGGCCCAGTATTGACAGATATCTCTTCATAACAGAGATTGCTGCGTTGGAGAAATAGACAGAGAGATTCTTCGAACTGTGTTTCGTTGGTTGGAAAGTTTAAACAGACTTAAAACTTTCAGTCCCGACCGAAATTATCGTACCTATGCGAAGAACGCCGGGCCAATTTGACAAATTTGTTAAGGTTTGGAAAAAATCTCATTAGAATCAAAATAAGAATGATGTTTACAAAATTAAAAAAGCAGCATCTTACGAAATAAAGGGAGAATAAATTAATGTAAATTGCATTTCAATATTTGTTGAAAATCCTTCGAATAACATAAATGTAAAACATTATGAAAAACAGAAAATTTGAATATTAACTTATAATATTAATCGGATATTATTAATACCAATCGGATATATTAAGAAAACCATTTATAACGCTTCATAAATTTATTTTGAGGTAGAGCTCTCTCGCGATGTGAGTAGTAAGGCTCAAGGATTTATCGTCTTTGGCACTTTTCGTAAATGTTGCGAAATACAATATATCGTCGTTAATCACTAAATGGGTTGATTTCTACTTGAAACAGCTTAGGAGACGTGCAGCAAGACTTTTCATTGTGCTTTCTAGTTTCCAGGAATTCAAAGTTTGTTTGATTTATGTATTGTAGATAACTTTTCTTGCGGGTTCGCGTCCTGAAGGTGAGAAGAGGCGTTTTCATAGTAAGGGACGGATTGCCCGATAGTGGATGGACTTTCGAGGAGTTGGCATGAACGACCTGCCTAAATGAATGAGATAAAAAGTAGAAGGGTGTGGAGTGCCAGCACGCCATTTGCGTAGAGTGGAGAGCTCGTGAACGACCGGCTTAAAGTGGACTTTGGCACTGTTATCTTTTGGCATAGTAATGGGCGAGAGGGAGTTGGGTGAAGATGTCCTTGGGACCTCGAGACAAAAAGAATTGTTGGCCATTTACTGTTGCTAAGCCACTGATTCTGACAGAAAGAAATTCATATAACACCCTTGGGTCACTTACCTTCCCTCCGCCACTGGTCATCCTCGGTGAAATGGGGATGCAGACGAGACCAATGGAAACGGACGCTCTCGTAATTCGGACAGGTCTTCAGGTGCGCAATCCTGCCAGAATTATTAATTAAATATCTAAATAACTCCAATTCAGTTAATCGCGTTTCTGAACCTTTCGCCATACACCTCCGACCGCCATGACCAGTGTTTAGAGTTCTTTTAACTTTTTATAAGTACTTTTATGGTAATTTTTATTAAAATTAGAGGTCCAGTTGCTTACCTGGACAGTCTCTCGACATCTTTATAAATTATTTTTATTATGATCATCTTGCCATTGAGTTTGTATACTTCAGAATATAAAGAGAGAGCCATTTTGTCAGTGAAAAGTGAGAGTCTCTTTATGTAGGTAAGATCTCCCCACTCCAGATGGGTCGAACTTTTGTCAATCTTTTTCTCCCCACCTGGATGGGTTGAGCAACCACCTTACCTACCTTAACCTACGACAGCTGGCCTACCTTTAAGGATGTAAGACACTACAAGGACTGCCGGGAGGACCGAAGGTCAGCTTGCCATTGAGTTTGTGTACTTTAGAATATAAATAGAGAGCAATTTTGTCTGAAAAAAGTGAGAGTCTCTTTATGTAGGCAAGATCTCCCCACTCTAGATGGGTCGAACTTTTGTCAATCTTTTTCTCTCCACCTGGATGGGTTGAGCAACTACCTTACCTACATTAACCCACGACAGCAGGCCTACCCGTAAGGGTGTAAGACACTACACAAGGACTGCCGGGATGACCAAAGGTCAGCTTGCCATTGAGTTTGTATACTTTAGAATATAAAGAGAGAGCCATTTTGTCTGTAAAAATTGAGTCTCTTTATGTAGGTAAGATCTCCCCACGCTAGGTGGGTCGGGCATTTGTCGGTGGGTTGAGCAACTGTAGTATCTGAGTAATGTACGTAATTAATTTCTGCCTCTATTTTGGTAAAGTATGTAACAGGGATATTGGACCCAATAAATCTGTGCCCGTATGGATGGGTTCGAATAGGCCGTCCTTCCCTCGCTAATGGTGCGGTTTTCTCCCCATTGGCACCTCCTCGACTGCACATGCTATCTGGTGCAAGACTGGCCAGCATGGGCACCCATAGTCCAGTCTGTCACAGACCGTCTCGAACAGGCTTCCGGAATATTCGAGTTCATGTGTCAGCATATAATTGATTTGCGATTTGACCTATTGTGCTGAACCGGTTCCTTTTAGATGTTAGAACGATGTACCAACGGTTTTGTCTTGGGCTAGCATATTGTGATGACCACCTCCTAGCTTGCGTGATTTGTGCTATTTACCTGTTTGACATGCTGCTCAGAGCATGACAACAAAATTAAACTCGGTGTCGAGTTTCCTGGCAAAATCTAAAACGAATTTTTATTGAAGTCATTAATTACGACGTATGTGTACGGATTTTTTCTTTTTGATACCGTTTCAAGATGGTAGCCGTCTTAATGGTTTCAGTGTTTGGAGAGTTTATCACAATAAAAGCATTTGATAGAGTTTGGGATTGCGAGACACTTAATGGCAATTTTGTGATTATCGAACATTTTTCCACATTTGTGATGAATTTCTTGTAAATTTATTTAAAAAAATTTAGCTGTTAATTTCATCATCTGAAATTAATTCTTTAAAAGTAGAGACATATTTAAATAATATTGTTACGAACATGGAAAGTCGCTTCCCAGCAATGTTAGTCTTATGGTTGGGAAGAGAGTTTTACAAGGTTAAGCATGGAGTGACGGGCAGCGGCTGTTCCGGAATCCATGACCTTGGCGACCATTTTGGCGACTTGGCTACAAATTTGGCGACATTAGCGACAAATAGATGATTCCAGAAAATGCAACCCTTTTCTCGATATTTCTATTAGGAAAGGGAATGCGCTTGAATATACGAGAAAACTCCATGCGACGTCACGGTCTGTCGGAGTGAGTATATAAGGACCGCGCCTGGATCAGAGGGAGTAGTGTTGATCCATTGGGAACGACTTTAGAGTTTCGTCCGCAGTGCGAGGTAGGAAGCTGGTGAGCTGAGCGCTATTGAAAGTGCAGTTATTGTCGTTACAAGTCATTTGCTGACTGTTTGCTGAACTGTTATTACCTGTGAATTGTTGTCTGCTTACATTGCTAATCTGTGCAAGAACTATTGTTTCCTGTACCTGTGCTACGTGTTTTCCTGCATATTTGTGAATAAACCTTCATTCTCCATTATCCTACATGTTGGACTGGTTACACCAAACATCCACAGATAGACTTTTGTAACAATATGCATTCGGAAAAAAGTTGGCTAAAAAATTAAAGACTATAATAAAAAGAGATTTTTGGACGCGCACAGAACTACAAGTTTTTCATTATTCCACATTTATGAAGAATTTCTTGTAAATGTATTTAAAAAAATTTTAGTTATTAATTTCATCATCTGAAATTAGTTCTTTAGAAAGCAATATATATATCTAAGTAATTAAGATTTAAAAAATTAGTAAGGTTTATTACTTTACAAAAACAACAGAAGAATTATTTCTAAACCAATTGTAAACCCAATCCAAAATTAAATCGAATAGATAAAAAATGCTTAAAAGCACTGATTTTCATGCAATTTAACCCAGTTTTCTTAAAAATTCAATTACATAACCATCGCGAAAGATTTCTTGGAAACCAGCTGTTGGAATTCTCTTTTCTATCCACATTTGGCTTCGATTCAAAAATAAAATAAAACCCCTCTTTCCATTTTTGATGCTTCTTTAGTTATTTAGCGTTCTATACTCAAGGCCCTGACAAGAATATATTTTAAAGAAACTCCTTGTTCGAGCTGGTGTTAAAGTTTAATACCCCTTTTGCAGAAAAAGAGAAAAGCACGATCGCTCCAATTAGCGAAATTCAATACAGCTAGGAAATTTTTTACACTTTTAAAAATGTTTCATAGTAGATAACCGGTCAACTAACTTGTATTTGATTCCAGAATCTTTCAATTAAAAGATTAAATTTAAAATTTATAGGTAGATTTTCTGCTTTCTCCGGGCTTTCTTTTTTCTTCTGGCTTGAAGGGTTGCTGTTGTAATGTCTTAGAAATAAAACAGTTCTTTTAAAATATCACAAAACATTTATTCACAAGACACAAGACGATACAAATTAACATTTAACATAAAAAACAAATTTAGAATAATAAAACATTTCTTGAGCCATCAAAATTAAATTAACCCAAAATCAAATTCAATATCAATCAAAATCAGTCCGTTATAGAAAATCAGAATCTTGCCGACATCCTAAATTTTAAAAAATAGCATATCAGCTTAATTTAGGCAATTGGACACCATTGTCACGGCTCCGGTCGAATAAAAGATTTGATTTGAAAATTTGTCACTACACAACAACATTCTTGGCGAAAGGCGCCCAAGTCTCTTCACTTCGTTTCCTTTTGGGGAAGGAAGATTCGTTCGAGCGAAATAGTTCAGTATTCTTCTTGGCTCCAGTGGGATGGGCTAGCGCGAAATATAGCGGGCAGGACGGTACACTGTTAATCTTCGAAATGTTTGCTTATAAAGAAATTATAGATTATTTCATGCTTTATTGTTCTCGCGAAAAAATTGGAAATGCTCTTACTAAAGGTTAACTTTAAGAATGTTTTTAAATCTATTTAAAGCTGTTTAATTTTAAACCGTCGTATTTATACCGCAGAATATTTCATATTTGAATTTTTCGCCATTTTTGATGTGTTATGTGTTCTTTTATTAATTACTATCAATACACGCACGGCGTTGCCCGTAGAATCAGGCTTTCACCAAAATGAAAAAAATAAACAAAAATAAAATCGCCCGCATTGACGCGAAAAAGTGTGGAAAAAAAATCAAAACAAAAGATACACATTATTGATTTTCCCGCTTATTTTTTTCGCGCTACAGTACAGAGTACGTTAATCCAAAACAATATTAAAAAAATGGAACGTGAAAATGATTATTACACGACAAGCAAAATATAAAATCGACTGCGAAACTAAAAATCGAAGTCATTCATTCAGTTGAAGGCTATGACGTATTCTTTGCACCGTCAGCGAATGAAAATTGCCAGCAACGTTCCGGAGAAGTGTCGCGGGAGAGACTCGCTAGAGGAAAAATATGTTTCAAACTGACCAGGAAATATTACTGAAAAAAAAACTGGAAAAGACATTTTAACCATTCTTGTTTTAAATCCGACAGAACCGTTGCAGTTACAAGCTGAAAAAAATAGTGTTATTAGAACGTTGGATGCAGCAAATTTAAAAACAAAAATAAAATTTAGATGGCAAAACTGACTATTTTTTAAAAATTTCTCAAAATTCAGCAAATTATGTTTGAAGCTCAAAACAAACTTTTTTAGAACGAAAATTGTTTGTTCTATCCGATGGTGCATTGATTGTTTTTCAATGATCATTAGAAAAGTTACTACAGCCGTAAACGCGCCAAAAATGACCCAAAACAACACAAAACATTAAATAAAAAATTTTCTAGATTGAATTTTAAAATTCCGGCTTCGAGGTGCATTGAATCACCATTACAACTACCTGTGTGCCAAAGTTCATGGCTGTGAATGCGATAGATTCGTCTGGACATCGCGCGCACGCATGGACACACATACACACACACACGCACGCTTACACACACACGCCCGCACACTTTATGAGTAGAGATTATATAGCAATGTTCTTCATATTTGATAACATACGCAAAAAAATATGCATTAAATATCCTTCCAACGCGAGTGAATATAAATCCAGTAACTAAAACAATAATAAGTATTATTGTAAAATATGCTTTAAAAATTTATTAAATTATAGATAAATATAATATACTTGGTATCACTGAAAATCTAGTGTTTTGAATTTTATAGTGGGGTAAGAATGAATTTATTACAATAATTAGGTCAGAAGTTATTGAAGAAAACCGTTAAAATTCAAATTAATTTTTGATTCAAAATATTATTTAAATTTAAAAAAAAACATTTGTTAGCGAACACCTACCAAATTTGGTAGATCTTGGTTCAACGGTCTGCCTGTTGAGAGTTTTGAATAATTTTTGCATCATGCTTGCGGCAGGTCGTAATTTACAGGGAGTATCTCACCTGTAAATATTATCATGCTAATATAAAAGTAAGAATACCGTTTTCAAGCCGAATTCGTCTAAGCAATCCTATTTTTTAAAACTTTTTATCGCCTTCTTTCAGCTAAAGAGTGCAATTTAAGAAGTGTGAAGGAAGAGTTGGCGAGATGATATAACATTCTCTTCAGTGTTTGATATTAGCACCTTACTGGCTCATAACTATAAAAATAATAATTAATCGATAACAATCTATTGTTCAAACCTCATTATGTAGTCAAAGATTTTATTAATACTTTTCGCGGTTTCAGAGTTCTTAACTTTTTAAGGCACGGTGGGATTGAAAGTGTCCAACCTTTTTGATTCGTAAATATGCATGGTGGGATATTTTTTGAATCACCTGAACCCATGTGGCAATCTGCGACTATTTGAGTCCCACTCTATAAACAAAAAAACTTACTGAATTATAATTATTTTATTATGTTTTTAAACTATGTTATTCCTTTATTAATAAAAATAAATCGAATTTGTTCAATTTAAAGAGAAATATAATTTCTGTGCAACATAGGTCTTTTTATTTTCTAAAAGTCCGTGCCTCAAAGCGTTAAGAAATAGCAGCTCTCATCAGAACAGGTAAAATAGTTTATAACATGGACATATAAAAACTGAAGGTTTGCTTGCAAATATACTTCCCCAGCATTAGGAATAACTACTACTATTAATGTGAAGGATGAATAAGTTGGTTGCCGAAAGTGGTACAAGATCTTAAAATGAAATAAAATACAACAATTATTAAATAACAAAAAATTTAAATCAACATGCAGATAAAGAAATTTTTAAAAACTGTTTTCAATTTTATTTCGTGTTGGCTATCCGATTATTTTTTATTTTTGCTTTCTATTGCCTTCTTCGAGCCAAAGAGTTACAATTCAAGAACCTTGATGGAGAGCTAAAAAATATATAATGAGAGTTTTCCTGCCTCACCAAATTCGGAAGAAATCCTCTCTTCGACTTTGTAATCAGAAAAAATCAGTGAAAATTCAAAACACTTCTCCCTAGATTCCTTTCTGTCATCCCTTCCCCCGGGTCTTCCTCTCCTTTCCATCTTTTTTGTGATACCCCCCTACGGCGGCGTCCAAAGGGCAAGATAAATTTTAAAGGTGCATACTTCCCCGAGACCGCAGATTACTCCTTCTTCTTACTTGAGAGAGAAGGAGATGCCGGGAATTTCCTCCGCAGTTCTTTAAAATTCAATAATCAGGAAAAGCGAAAACGCAATCCTCGTCTGGAATCCCAATTTCGGGACGAGCCCAGGGCATTCCCCTTATCGCCTGCATATCCGTCTCGAGATTTCCACGGCAAGAATTATTATTTTTATTTTTATTTTGACTCCGAGAGGTCTCGGTTCCAGTTTCATTAGTCCGTCTTTAGGGTGATAACGGACGGAAGTTTTGGGCTATTTGAGAAATTTAATTTTGTTTATGACGTCGAGCGAAGTTCCGGAATGTCGTCGTCTTCCGGACCAAGTCGGTTGGTTTTTGCATCATCAGACGGAATTTTATAAGTTTAATAAAACTTTAGGGAAGGAAAATGTTCCTTATACATGCACAAGTAGAGAAGTTCTTAGAATTTAGTTCTTTTGGCGTTTTCCGAGTGAAATACTTCCGAAGTAGAAGGCTAGGCTAACAGTAAACATATTTCAACCTTCTCAATCTTCCAGCGGGCGCGCCTGCGCAAATTTTACAATATATCGTGCATCGTATTACGTATATATATATAGTAGTTTTACAAAAATAAATGCAACTTTTATATATGTTATCTGAATTTATTATCTTAATATTAAACAAAGATTTTATAAATAAAAAATACATTTAAATTTATAGAAGAGCAATATAAATATCTAATACGATGCACAATGCAAGTATATCTTGCATACGCGCTCCCGCTGGAAGGTTAATCCTACTAACAGAGAATTTTTGTTATTTCTGCAGATTTCGTGATATCGCCTGTTAACGTTATGGATGAATGATAAATTCCTATGGTAAATGTAATCGGAATTCACCAAAAAGGACACAGACGTTATTTTTCAGTCTAGTTATTTTTAGGGAACATGGTAATTAAATTTTGTCTACAACAGCGATTTAAGTGCCCGATTGGCGTCATCTTCCGCACTAAGTCGGTACGTTTTGCATCATCAAATTGAGTTTTTTCAATTTAATAATACTTTACGGGGTTTTTCTTTAATTATTTTATATCAACGTCCCGTTTTGAAAAAACACGAAGGTTATTTTGGAACCGACATCGTCATTTTGAACCCCGCTCAGATGACGAGGACGACACCTGAGCTGCCACCCCCTCTCGAAACTTCCGGAACATTCTAGTGGGAGGACATTGAATTCATGTCAGATTTTGGGGTCTATTCTCGTACCCCCGGTTGGGTTGGGAGTTGGGATGGGTTCCGTTGTTCACGTGCGGAACCCAGCCCAACCGGGGGTACCAGAATAGACCCCTTAACGTGCGCCAGGCCCTCATACAGGGCGGATATTCAGTGGAATCGGGTTTGAGCCTGGAGCCCTCCGGGTCCGAAGCCGAGACCTTACCACTAGGCCACCGCGGCCCAAGGAGGAAATGCAGAAGATGTAGGAAAAGGGGAATTTCGTTTGTTATTGGTGTTTGCTGTCAGACTTACCCTGTGCTTTTGCTAACGTTACGAAGTTATTAAATGCTAACAAGTAATCATTGTTTTGCTTTACGAGAACGCCTTCGTAACTAGGAACTTTTTAACTCTCAGGATTTTTAGAGTTTTAAAGTTTTTTGTGAGTTTTACAAGAGATTTTGGGTTTGTTTTTATAGTTTATGTATTTTCCTTCAACTTTGCAACCGAGTGATTTCAAATGGCTCTTATTCCACATTCATGGCGATGAACGAGACGATCGGTATGTATTGTGATATCAAAGTTCTTCCAGCCACAATCTAATTTCCGCAAAGTCGTTCAAATACGTCTTCGGTGTGTAGTGTCCAACACTCGATCATTAATTCAAGTTAGCCTGAATCTGACCTTCGGTCAAGGGTCTTTATTCAGATCAAATCGCCTTGCTATTTTCGAAAAAAAATCAACGATTGAAATAATGTTTTGCGAAAGAAAGGAAATCCGAATAAAATAAAGAACCGAAATTTATTTGCGTTAGCGCTGACATGGGGTCTACATGGACTGTTTGATGAACATGACAATGAAATTGACAAGTGCACAAAAGAAATGAAGAAGCACCTGCGGATCATAAGATAATTGGAAATTATACAGGCTTTGATGACCATATTTTAAGATTTACTACATCTTCGGCTTTATTCACCATCCATGGTTAAACCATGATCAGCTATGAAATGATGGTTCTGCTATAATAATGCGAAAGCTGACCGAAATGCGTCGTCAAATGTATACCCTAGCGGGTTGCTATTTTAGCATGGTATCTCAATTTCTCTGTTGTTGGCGATTTTTAAAATTACCCTCAGAATTCGAGCCAAACGTGTTTCTCACCAACTCGCCAATTAGGGTATACATCCAGATGATCATTGCGGTCAGCATTCGCTTGTTCGAGTAAACTCCTTTTTAACCGCTGATCATGGTTTAACCATGGATGGTGAGTAAGGCCGCTTATGTCACAAACAGAAACTTTGATGTGGGGTCGCAAGACAAGACGCATATTTACGGATCCTACTATGGTTTGGGCTCTCAGAGTCACGTGACTTCGCTTGCTACTGAATGATGTCATAGGAGCGCGCTTAGTTTGGATTTCGATTTGTGTTCCATCTATTCTATCATGGAAAAACCAAATTTATCTTTTAATTACGTTTATTTGGATATTTCTAAAGGGAATGATGAATTCAAGATAAAGATAATTTTGGTTTCTCCATGAGACAATAGCTAAGACAAAAATCGAAATCCAAACTAAGCGTGCTCCTATGACATCATTCAGAAGCAGGCGAAGTCACGTGACGCTGAGAGCCAATGAAAGCGACCTCAATCCAAACTATATCCCAGGTCTCTGGTTAAGCGTAAAGCGTATACTAAAAAGTTCGACGGCGTGTATGCCATATTTTTGCAAGAAAGCTGATAGGAAATTGGCGAGAACCAAAGAGAGAGACAAGTTTATGAATTTCAATACTAATTTATTGATGCCGCGTTCGACAAGATGGCTCAAAACAATGTTCCTTCCCCTGAAACCTGGAGAGGCCGCACTCCTGAAATCTTAATAGTAGGTCGCGTGGCGTCTGACCATTAACCCTCTCATACCGAGCGAGGCTGTCCCGGGCGGTCTAAAAATTTCCTCTTAACAGCGACGAAGGCCGGCTTGAGGCGATTGCCTTCTTTTGAGGGAAGGGAAGGTTCTGAGATCGCTTAGAAGATAAGCGCCGTAGTGAGGTCCAATTATCCTTGCCAACCACAGCCCATTTACGTGCGCCTTGAGGGAAAGTTATAGAAGGGGTGGGGTTGTAGGGCAAATGACCACCCAGGTTGGAAGATTCCAATTCACGTCGTTTCCTTCCAAAATCTCCCGGGCTTAAAGGAGCTAGAAGGAAATAGTTGTCTCGGGATTAAAGAGTTAATAATTGTATATATTTTATTTTAATAATATCAATTCATTTTCTTTATTTTCATCCCTTTATCCTTATTTTTACTACATCTTATGCCATTTTTAATGGGCAGAAGAACGTGTGATACTTAAAGGTAACCGATTTTATTTATAATGCTTTACAACACACATAAATGCTTTTCAATCTCTTTGATGGCATCTAATTATATAAGTGAGAATAAATGACAACAAAAAATGTTTACCAAAAACAATACGTAATTCCACCTGTTTACGTACTGTTAACGCGTTGGGTCACGTGGCGTCTGGGAGACTACCGCATTGGCTAAAGCGCACACAACACGGCCTAGATCGCGATTGGAAACCGCGAACAGAAAGGGACCATTCCGTAGGAGTAGGGATAGAGGTAGACGGCCCCCTCGAGGTCAAATTTTTTCAACTACGTTCAGCAACCAGATAAGATTCGCGTGGCGTCTGCCAGACACCCGCGATCTCTCCAGGGTTTATTCCGATGCAGTTAAGCCTCGAATCGTGACGGATCTGATTGCTAATCAAAGTCTAGAATTTGCAGCCTTCCGAGAGTATATTAACTCCTTAACATACAATGGCGTCTCTAACATGTAAGTGCATCAAATTGCAGAATTTTTGCTATTTAAATCCGTATTCAAGTCAACGTAACAGTTAATTTTAAATACAAAAATCACCTGGACACGTTTAAATGTCTCAAGCATCCTTTAACATCTTAAAGAGATTGAGATGAAGAATATCCCAAATGGGTGGTGGCATCTAATTAGGACGTCAATAAAATCGTATGGCAAGGGGTTAAACCTCTGATTGTCTAATTTTTTAAATCACTACTTAGATATAACTTTTGCAAACGTGTTGAAATACGGTTGATCCAAGTGAGATGTTATTTATATGCAAAGCTTTATTATTATAATATGGGCCAACGCTATAAAAGTACTTTACTTTACACTAAGACACGCCCCTGACTCCAAAGATAAAAATCTCTGGTTTGCAGTTTCGATGGGTGTGATTGAACAAACTTTACTGAACTTTATGTGACTTTATTGAACAAAAAAATATTACAGACAGTGATTAATCATGGACGAAATACATGTGAGAATTATAAAAGCAATGAAAAATGAGTTATTTACAGGTGAAAAGAAAAACTCTTGAGGTAGAAACAGTTTTTGGACAAGCCCCAAAACTCCACTGCTTTTAAAAATTTGTAGGAGGACTGATTAGAATCCTTGGTATTGAGTCTCTAGAGAGTCGGGGTCCATCAGTCTGATGTCTTGGTGAAGGAGAGAAATCTGGATCGGAGTCGCATGAACTGGTTGCGTCCGGATGCTGTTTTATATGGTCCTCATTATCAGTGAGGAAAGATATGAGTTTAGCTATTTTTAATCTTGATAGTTTCTTTAAAAGTAAGTTTTTCCATCAAAGTAGAGTATTTTCTACACTTGGTTTAGTAAAATGAAAAGATGACTTATGAGCACAAGAACTTGTGTAGTGGAGAGGGTATCCCTTTTCCCCGCACGCGCAGATATCTGAATGATGAAGCCGGAATCTGTAAAGATAGCTGGGAAAAGGACCACGGCCCGTTGCGAAAAGGATGGATTCTCTTGACCATGAGGCTTGGGTAGAGAGACTTTAGAGAGAGTATTATAGATAGCTCTCCCAGTGTCGTCGGAATCCCAGTCTTGTTGCCATTTATTGAGATAGAAGTTCCTAAGCACTTTTTCATATGTCATTTCGAGGTCTGAAGATGGAGGTGAGTCCCTTCTGTAGTAGCTTGTTTGGCAAGGTTGTCTACCGCCTTGTAACCGAGGAAAACAACATACGCCTTAATCCAGTCGCATTAATGGGTTCTGAAGGAGGGCCTTTTTGTGCTCCTTAGAATAGTGGATTAGAATATTTGAAGGAAGAAATTGCTCTGAGTGCCAACTCGCTGTCACTCCAGATTTGATGATGATATTGATATTGATATGATATTGATGTTGATATTCCCTTAGAATTAGCCCAATTTATAGCCTCTTTCATTGATAAGGTCTCAGCTTGAAAAACGTATTATGTGAGCTTAGTTTTGTCGTCCACTGATGAATTTGGACGTTGTTCTGAACGACACAGAAATCTCTACCTCTTTTACCTTCTAGATGTGAGCTGTTTTGGTAAATAGTCTCAGGTGGGGGATGCTGGTCAGAGACTATTGAGACCCTATCCTCTAAATCAAAATGAGCTGGATGAATGATAATAGGAAGATTTGGCTGTTGAAAATCCTGATATGAAAAGCTTGAGCCTTCTCAATTGAAATCCCTGAGAAGGCAACCTACTCTAACAAGAACGAACTCTATTTGAGCTTTAATATGTGGGGGAGTAATGCCTTCGATCTCTTGTAGAGCTGCTGTTGGAGTGGTTTAATATGCTCCAGTGATGTTGAGATGGAGTTTTCTCTGTGTTGAATTGAGAAGCCTTTGTTGGCTTGTTGTGATATTTTTTGCCCATGCCGGTGCTCCATAAATTAAGATTCTTTCTATAACTGTAAAATAGATTTCCCTTTTGATATTTTTATTCAGACCCCAGTTTGACGCGGCGATACTTTTTATTTTTTGATAAAGATTTAGCGTTTTATTTTTTAACTCAGACAGATGTGTGGCGAAATTTAGTTTATCGTCAATAAAAACCTCTTGATATTTGATGCTTGATTTCCTTCTGAGAAGATTACCTTCCCATCTCATGCTATAAAAATACTAAGTAAACACATTAGCCTATGAAAATCACAGGATTCAGCAGAAAATAAACCCGATTCCAACCCGCGGAAACCACCGGATACACAGTTTGAGGGTTAACACATTAGAGACCAGGTATTTTTATTTTTCAACTTACCAGCAGCCAAGAATGATTTTATTTCAATCTCCTTGCTTGATTTAGATATCCGTTTGAATTCCAGTGATAGTGCCAGTGCACTTTTTATTAGCCTCAGTGTAAAGCATGATCTTTCGGAAATTGAGCTGAAGAGTATTTTAACCCGTTAGCCGCCACGACTCGCGTCTGACATTCGAACCATCTATCTAATGAAATAACTCCTTGTCTGTTATGTCCTAACCCTTTAATCCCGAGGCGACTTTTTTCGTCTAGGCCCTTTAAAAAGGGCCTTTTTGAGAGGATACGACATGAATTGGACTCTCCCAACCCGGGTGGTCATTTGCTCCCCATCCCACTCCCTTCTATAACCTTCCCTTAAGACGCTCGGTAATGGGCTGTGGTTGGCAAGATAATTGGAGCCCCTTCCGCGCTTATCTCCGAAGCGATCTCAGAACCTCACCTACCCTGAAAAGAAGCCAGGCGCCTCAGACCGGCCTTCATCGCTGTTAAGGGGAAATGTTTAGACCGCCCTTGACCGCCTCGCTCGTTGTGAGAGGGTACAGTAGAGGAGTTAGGAAGAGTTATCTGATTAGATAGTAGGTAAGAATTGTATTTGATTGCCGTGTGAATTGTATTTGATTCACATGGCGATTAACGTGTTAAATCTGGTTAGAGAAATCGCATAGAATAAGGTTTAGGATTGATTTAAAGGTTTGAATAATTTTGAGGTTGCAGCATAGGACTTTAAAACAAAAGATTTTAACTCATATTGTCTCATATTAGTGTGTTTTTTTCCCGGTGGAGGGACCATTTAGTAATCGCATATAGGTATTCATAGTTCTCTTCATTATGGGCGACGAATGTTTGACAGCTGATGATTCGATTAGGATGACTCTCGATTGGTAGAAGTTCTTGCACGTCTTCTGCATGTGATCTAGGTCGTTATGTATTTTTGTGTTTCTACGGCTCATTCGACATGATATTCAGATCTTTACTCTGTCATCTTTGAATGTTATTGTCATGCGTTTTATATCGAAACTAAAACATAACCCGTACTGGTATGACGGGTGCAAATTGCCTCTTCATTCGAATGTGTTTAAATACATATATATGCGAGAGAAATGTTTAACATTGATTGAATACAAATAAAATAAACATATGTATTATGACAGGAAATATTTTTTATTTACATATTTCTTTATTCAAAAAACCTCTTGGTAAATAACATTCAGTGTGAATTATTTTTCGCTGTTTAACAATTTTCCTTGTACTTCAGATGTCTTTGTGTAAATTTTAACTTTGCTAAAAAATATTATCAAATTATATCATCACCATTGCACTAAATAATTAAATGCATCGTGACGTCCAAACGATATCATGATATACCACTGACACAATTTACTACTTTCTATTGAAAAACGGAAATTAATTTGAAATATATGATTAATATAATTTAAATTTTCTCGAGAACTATTGATCATAACCAGATAAATTTTATATCAATCGATAGCAAATTTTATTTCACTATTTTAGAGCTATTAAATTTGAAATTAGAACAACAATTACTCTTTTAAATTTAAAAGTACCGAAATTTAGGTTCTCTAACAATGAAATAATGCTATTTAACGTCTCGCAGTGCTATGGCGCGAGTTTTATTGTTGGTGACGTCAGAGAGTTACCGAGAGATCTCGGCTATTATATTTGTAATGCTATAAAAATGTCTCCCGATTTGGACTGCGTATGTCAAAATAGGGCGAAGTACTTGCTTGTATAGAAGGCGTAGCTTAGTTATATTAATGTCCCGTTTCGAAACAACAAGAGGACTCACCTCGTCAATTTGAACCGCTGTCAGATGATGCCTGAGCTGGCATCCCCCTTTCCGAACTTCCGTACCACACCAGCGGGAGGACATTTGACCCACTACGTATGATTTAACATGAAACAGACCCACATACACGTCGGATCTTCAGGAAAATCAGGGTTTCGAACCAGGACCCTCCGGCTCAAACCTTACCCCTAGGCGACAGAAGTCCTTTACTTATATAACAAAACTTTGTTTCTTAATGACAGTAGGGGTTGTCTGCTAATGAGAGAAATGATTAAATAAACTAAGAGGAATGATTAAATAAACTGAGAGGAATGATAAAATAAACTGAGAGGAATGATAAAATAAACTGAGAGGGAAGATAGAATAAACTGAGAGGAATGATTAAATAAACTGAGAAGAATGAATTACATAAACTGAGAGGAATGATCACATAAACTGAGAGGAAGGATTAAATAAACTGAGAGGAAGGATTAAATANNCTGAGAGGAAGGATTAAATAAACTGAGAGGAAGGATTAAATAAACTTTGCACCAAAATTTATCAACGCTGTGTTGCAATCAACTATTAATGAATTTACACCTCATTAACTTTCATAACATTTAATTTAAGCTTTCAGTGTTTGAACATAAAAGCTAAAGCCACATTAAAAGTATAAGGAAATTGAAGATAAAAACAGTGAATATTCGAAATACCAAAATGTCTTTAAAAAGCATAAATAATTAAAAGAAAAGAGAAAGAACCGGGTTTAATACTTCGATTATTGATGTGAACATCTAAATACACGAATTATTCACAATAGATGGCATCTACGGATGACGAGCAAAAACCACGATTTATCACGTGATTCGTCGGTGCCAGATGCATATTTATGGATCCTACTATGTTTTGGATTGAGTTCGCTTTTCATTAACTCTCAGCGTCACGTGACTTCGCTTGCTTTTGAATGATGTCATAGGAGCGCGCTTAGTTTGGATTTCGATTTTTGTCTTAGCTATTGTATCATGGAGAAATCAAAATTATCTTCATCTTGAATTCATCATTCCCGTTAGAAATATCCAAATAATCGCAATTAAAAGATAATTTTGGTATTTTCATGATACAATAGCTAAGACAAAAATTGAAATCCAAACTAAGCGCGCTCCTATGAAGTCACGTGACCTTGACAGCCAATGAAAAGAGACCTTAATCCAAACCATAGTAGGATCCGTAAATATGCGTAACAGATGGCGCACAGAACACGAATTAACTGATCCACAGCAATGTGTTCCTAATAGAGTAGTCAATATTACAAGGAAGAGTTTTTGAAGAGAATGGCATCATTGGATTTGATCGTGTTGTTCAAACACATAGTTCTAGGGGTCTATTCTGGTAACCCTAGTTTTCATCCGGAAGTTGTAAACTGCTAGGTAATATCAATTCTTGCAGTTTGAGTTTGAATTGTAAACTTTAGGAGGAGGGCAACAGATACACGTTGAAGAGTGGGCGGTGATGCCGGCTCTCGTGTGTACTCCTCAATTTGAGACTTGGATCTCAAATTTTTTCTTCAATTGGAGACAAAGCTGCTCTATAGCAAGCATAGGTCTCAAACATACCTGTCTACTACTACTATTTAATACCAGATCAGAAATCTATGCCTCGGTGACCCACAATGTCTGGGCTGTGTCGGTGTATGGTGGACGCCAATTGCAAAATAAGGTATCTTTAGAAATAGATGGAAGAACTATATTTAAATGTTCTCTCAATTGTGTAAGACCGAAAATTAAATTTACCTGTGAACAACCCACGAAGAAAGCTATTTTTTTCGTCTTCATCGAGTTCCGAAAATATTATGACTGTGGTAACTGATTCTTTGAGTTTGGAATCTCTTTTGTACCGAAGACTGAGAACTAAATTTCAATTTAATGCATTATTTTGTGCCGAGTTGTCTAGAGAGGTTTTGAACAGTTATTGGATGCTTCGGTGTGGTGAGAGGGCTACCTTGTTTCAGAGTTTTAACGTAGTACTACGTTCCTCCCATTGGGATCCCAGGAAGGAAATCGATTCACACGCAGAACGCCACAAAACTTGGTATGCGAGATCCTCTATATCTCGGTAACTACATGTTTTAAAAACATAAATAATGTCTTATTTTAGAGATAAAGAGTAACAACAGAAGTTACAGAAAAAAAATTGAAAATCGGAATTTTAGTTCAGCGACTACTAAGTCGCAAATTTGGGCGAAAATACTCATGAATTGGTGACGCAATCCTCTATATCTCAGTAAATACATATGTTGAAAACATAACTAGTGTCTTATTTTAGAGATAAAGGGTAACAGCAGAAGTTACATAAAAAACTTAAAAACTTACGAGAAACTTCGAGAAACAAGAGTCACGCGAGTAAAGTACTCCTACGTCTTTAACATAAGCTGCTGTTTGAAAAGACAGCCTCCCGTCATTTTTTTGGTTAAGTTTAGAAATGAAATTTAACATTAAATTTTTAATGATATGGATTTATTTGGCTTGTATAATAGTTCAACTCAAATCATTCTGGAATTTCCATTCAATCTAGCAAGTGTTGCCATTCCTTTATCAGAATGCACGTGGATTACGAACTTGAAACAGTTGATTTGCTTTCAGTACAGAGAACTATAATGCCATTTCCGTTACCGAGACTTGAATTTGTGAGAATAAAGATTAAATTAATCGAATTTAAGCTTTTGAAAAGACGGTGCTATAACAACTAGCCCCGGCATCATGGTGATGGTGTTGTTGCTCTCAAAAGGTGTTTTCGGAATTTTAGATCATTCTTCCCGGATTGAATTTGGAGGACATTGTATTTCTGTCAATTCCACATACAAGAAAAGATACTCTAGTATTTGATGCATTTTCTTCCTGGCATTAAATCAGATGGGTATGTAAAGTTTTGTTTGATTATTTTGACAAGTTTAACATTTGCTTGAGTAATATTATATGATGATTTTAACGCCTATTAGCGATGGTTTTAATTGCGACAACTGTTTGAATAGAATATAATTTTTATGCATCTATACAAATCGAGGCAGATATTACGGTCTCCAACGGTAACAATAAATATTTGGGCCTTGTTTAATCAAATATTGAATTTTGTAACATTTTTATCGATCGCGATGACATACCTTCGGTTTCTGAGGTCGAATATCATTCTATTTTGAGCGTTTCCGGTCAGTTTCAGTCTGTTCATGCTAATAAAATAAACGGCAATAGTTGTAAATTCGACTTTAAGAGAGCTGAGTATATGGTATTTATTTCTTAAGATTGACTGAGATTTCTTAAATCATATTAATGATATGAATATTGCTGCTAGTCATTTTTATAGTACTTCAAACGAAGGTTTTGATTTTAACTGTATTGATAAAATAATTCCCTTTTGGCACTCGAGCGGAACTAGAAAACTTTTGAAGCGAAAATAACAGCTCCTAAGTTAATGATTAAAGCCACGAATCCGAACAATATTGAGGAATATAGATCTTGGTAAATGTGGAGTTCACGGTACCCACCTGTTTCTCGCCAATTTTTCTTGGCGCAATTTCATGTGACGTCGCCAAATACTGTTTTGGATGTGCAGTGAGCTTTCTGTTGCGCATGTGTTACCTGAAAACGAGAGATTGAGCAAGCAAATGCTGCGGAATTTTAAGCGTGTACCGGACAAATTTTAGGTAGATTCCTTATAGGAACTCTACCTATTGCAATGGTTCTCATGACACGACTTTCGGAATATATATATATATATATATATATATCAAAACCAACATATAAACACAAAATAAAAACTCAAAAACAGTAAAAAAGGACAAAATGGCTAAATAGACAAAAACCAGAAAAAACCAAAAAAATTGAAAAATATCATAGCGAGCCGCTCGTCAGGAAGGGAAGCTCGCTCATGATATTAATTTGTGCTTTTTTCTGCTGACGACAAACGAAATCCGTTAAAAATTGCCGTCATCCCCTCTAAAAACACAAAACAAACGAAAATGGAAGATTTCTTGAATAAAAAATATAAATACATTTAAGAAGATTTAAAAAGAATCAAATACAAAAATCCGAATACAAATACAAAAAATCCGAATACAAAAATACCTAAAATAAAAAACATCCGTAACATAAAAAGTAATAAAATAAAGCGAAATATGCTTACTATGGCCAGGGAGACGCTACCGCGACCACGAGGAAAAAGAACGCCAAACCAGTTATTGCCGTTGCCAAACAGAGGAAAGAGAAAGAAAAGGAGAAAGAGGCTTTGTCAGTAGCTCATAAATCACTGCTTGAGATATCGTCGGAAAGTTCTCGGGAATACCATTATTTAAAAGTTGATCATACAAAAGCTTTAATTGTCTAGATTTTGAAATTTCGTTCGAACAAATAGATCTAATGCGAGAAAATTGAGAGATAATAGTGTTTCTATAAATCTTAATAGAAATATTAGAAGACCAATATGAAAGTCGGTTGACACAAAAATTAAAATCCATTCTTTTGTCAAAGATATCGATACAAAAGTTATTATCAATAAGTTTAATATCCAGATCTAAGAAATCCGCTTCAAACTGATTACAGTTTGTTTGTTTAAGAAGCAAGGCTGAAGGATAAATATTTTGCCACGTAATATTAAATGATCCATGATTAAAAACAATAAGATCATCTATGAATCTGAAAGCCTGAGGATGAAGAAGTAAATAATTCTTCTCAAAATAATGAAGGAAGAGGTTAGCTGTAATAGAAGAAAATGAAGATCCTTGAGGAATGCCATGTGATTGGAGAAAAATACTTTCCCCATTGTAAATAAAATTATTAAATATGCAAAAATTACATAATTTATCCCAATACTCAAAAGAAATATTGAGAATATTTTTGTAATAAAAAAAGTAAGAGTTAAGCACCTCTCGAAGAGTGGCTAGAGGAATGCTTGTAAAAAGATCTTTGAAGTCAAAAGTCTCAATAGAAGAAATACTGTTCTTATTATTGTGAATGAAATCAATAACCGGTTTATTATTGTTAATAATCCAAGTGAAACCTTCTGAACAAATGACATTCAGTAATTTTTTTAACAGATTGAAGAAAATGTAACCAGGTTGCTTCATGTATGAAGAAGTTCCACAAGTGATAAAACGATAAGAAATAGGATTTTTATGAAATTTTGGATTAATAGTAATATAAGGAAAGCAAAAATTGAATTTCTTAATTTTGAAGAATTTATAGAAAGCAAGAATTTTTTTGGATATTGTACTCATATTAAAGTTGGACTTTTTGTATGTTGCAGAATTTTGAAGTTCCTTATCCAGAAGATTATAGTAATGCTGTTTGCAAATAAAAGCATAGTTATTGGAAACTTTGTCGATAGGAGTGATGATGAATTTACTTTTTAAGTCTTCAATAGCAATTTTAATATTAGAAAATCTAAAAGAATCAAAACATTCGGAATTTTTATAATGGAAGGATAAAGACTTTTTCAAAAGGTAATAAAGATTCCATTTCCACTCAATGAAAAATTCAATGGGGATAGAAAAAGCATTAGAAGTTTTTAAACAGAAATCATCAATATTACTCAGTAGTTTATGCAGTATGGAAGGAAGAGAAACATGAAAAATCGGTCTGAATTTTGGACCTTTTAACATGATACTTTTAAGATCTGAATTCTCAACAATGTCTAGACTACCAGTAACAATATGGCCAGAATCTTTGTCAATAAATTGAGAATAGGAGTCTTTATCACAAAAACAATTAGCTGTTTTTTTAAGATTTACAGTGTCAGATGAGGCATTATTGTAATTGAAGACTTTTCTGCCAAAAGGAACATTATATTTAAAAGTTTTTTGTAAACAAATGTTTTTAATGGGAAAAAATTGCTGAGCAGAATTGAAAATGGAAGAGAAAGGAATCTTGTCAAAAGTAGGATGCTGGAAATTAAAAATGAAATGCAACTTTTTAGTAGGATCTTTAGTAGGAATTTTTGACAATCTCTGTTTCAAAAGATCTAAAATGAGAGTTTTGAAATGTAAGTTATTGGACTTAAATGAACCAAAGTTTGAAAATAAATCAAGAAGCGAGTTAGATCTTAAAGAGAAAACAAAATTCTTGACAGGAACCCACAGATAAGAGTTTGCAAAAGAAAGTTCTAATGCCTCAAGTTCACTAAAAAGGTCAGAAACTG
>BGPR01010971.1:0-50368 GCA_013235015.1 Araneus ventricosus | reverse complement strand
TATTTCTTAAATTGGGTTTCAAATATCTAAAAAATGAAATAAGTCTCCAAATATGCAGCGCTCCTTCTGTTATGGAGGGATTTGTCTTGACATGGAACCATACAGGTTGCATATACCTTCATAATATATGTTGCAAGAATAATAAGATTGTCAGATAGTTTTTCTGTGACCACATACAACCTTAAAATTCTACCTGCAATTGTTAGCCACCTTGAGTGAACAACTGGACCAGGCTTTCTTAATGCCAGGTCAGAATAACATTCACCTCGTGATATCGCTAGGCAAATATCATATAGATATTGCTGATCATTGCTGAGAACCATTCTATTTATATTATGTCGCATATTCTCCACATTTATTGAAGAAAAAGAATCTACAGGTAGTTCCTCGTAGGTTTTGATTGCTTTACGAAGTGGTCGACAAAATTCTTTAGGACCAGCTGTTGCCCATCCAAAGAATTTAGTAGATGACGGAGGGATAACTCATTTGTTTGAAGCAAACAAATTCACTATTGTAATGGTCTATTGAGGCAAGTTCCATCAAGCGAATAATACCTCCCTTGTGCCCAGTATTAACATTTGTTCCATCGCATCCAATTACTGTTAGCCCATTTAATCGCATATTATGTGTTCCAAAAAATTGAGTATTGCTCCTTTTATGGCTTTAGCTCCTCCTGTTGCAGCAGTAACATGTCCGATATACACAGGTAGGTTCGTTTACAAGAGTGTAATGCTCCTCTTTCTTGGTCTTTGGGTAGTACCCTGTGTCCTTCTTAATTAGTACTTTTGTGTTTTCTTTCCTCCCATCGAAATATAATCCGGTTAAAAGAGACAACGACACTGTTAACTTAGTAGACTTTGCAACTGCACTTAAAAGCTTTTTACGCTGTCTACGAATTTTATTGCGATCTACCACATGCGAAGCCTCGCCTTCGTGTACAATTCCAATGTCTTGTAGAACAGCACTGGCAAATAAAGTAGCTGTTCTATCTGAAACTCCGTATCGATCACATTCCATTGCTAAGGTAAGGAAATCTAAACGACTTTATGATTGATATTCCAAGGTAATTACATCCGTAACTGTATAAAAGGACGAAGACATAGGGTTGAGCTCAAGCAGCTCCTTTGATTGAGCATGAGCAGCATCATTTTTAACCGTTTTACGTTTTATTCTTTTGTCTTCCATCTGTTTTCTTTTTTCCTTTTCTCTTTTTTTCAGTAGCAATTACTTCCACTTCTCCAATAACCATTTTCCTTTCTAATATTCGATCTTTTATAAACAATCACTTAGCAAGTGAAATGTTCATGTCTTCTTGAAATTTACATTTATTGAAATTTGTACACTTACAAAATGTGATATCGAACAAACACGATATTTTTTCAGTACGATAATTTTCCAATTTTTGTTGGTATTTTTTATCATTCCTTCGCCCTCTCCTCTACGTTTCACCTTGTATAATCGTTTCTTTAACACATTTTTAATTTTTGATTTTTAATTCGAAATTTGCATAAAAAATATTTTTTTGCAAATATTTAAGCGTTTTGGGGCACCGGAAGATATTAAACAAAGTTGAAAAAATTTTGCATATATGCTAATACACTTAAAAGACAACTTTTGCACCCTATGCCGATTATTTTATCCAAACTTTGATTTTTCGATCCACCCTACTGTATATGTCGAATCCTCGAAACAATATATTTAAGAATGAACAAAATATGTGAACTTGTATACTAATATAAAAAAGTTGATATCAATTAACAAGTGTATCAAATTTTCATATTTTTTTTATTAACATACACATATATGCATCGTGTATCACTAGATTTTTGGAATCACTCGAACTTTATAAAATGGAAAAGGAACTATTATGATATTTGTGTGCTACTAATTAAAGTAATTATTTGTTTGTAACCTTTACTATTATTTTCGAAATTAGTTATTCATTTTATTTATTAAATATCAACTATAGATTATATAAATCATATCATAATTTAGTTAGTGTTGTAAATAAATCTTACCAAGTTATTTTAATGAAAACATGTAACTTAAAATATACTTCATTGCTATAATCTTCTTAATTTTCATTTTTTTCGCTAGAAGATGAAATCTTCCTGAATTTTTAGTGTTTTAATTTCTTCTTTTTTTTGTTTATTTTGAAAATCAATTATTATTATTTTTGAAAATGAGAATTTTTTTAAACGTAATTTTCAAGTTTAGATCAAAAGATGAGGATTCAATTTTCTGCAAATTGCTGATCATATTCTGAAGCATATTGACTCATGTAAATAAGCTATGACTCTATGCCAGTCACCTGATTTTCGTATTTTCTTCATGCATTCTACCAAAAAACGAAATCTTCCTGTTTCAAGATTCCTCCCCCTTTTTTCAAATCTCTATAAAAAGTGAACAAAAATCATTTTTAAAATTATATGCAAAAATCTTATTTCCTTGCATATTTTTTCAGCTTTAATCAAAAGAATGTAATGCGAGTTAATCCAAAATAGTATGGTCATTAGGGAGGATCGAAAATTCAAAGTGTGGATAAAATAATCGGCATAGGGTGCAAAAGTTGTCTTTTAAGTGTACTAGCATACATGCAAAATGTTTTCAACTTTGTTTAATATCTTCCGGTGCCCCAAGACGCTTAAATATTTACAAAAAAACGATTTTTATACACATTTTGACTTAAAAATAGAAAATAAAAAAGGGTTAAAGAAACGGTTTTACAGGGAGAAACGTAGATTATAGGGCGAAGGAATGATAAAAATACCAACAAAAATTGGAAAATTATCGTAATGAAAAATTATCGCGTCTGTTCGATATCATATTTTGTAAATGTACAAATTTCGATACATGTAAATGCCAAAAAGACATGAAAATTCCACTTGTTGAGCGATTGTTTATAAAGGATCAAAGATTAGAAAGGAAAATGATTATTGGAGAAGTGGACGTAATTGCAACTGAAAAAAAAGAGAAAAGGAAAAAGAAAACAGATGGAAGAAGAAAGAATAAAACTTAAAATGGTTAAAACTGATGCTGATGCTGCTCATTCTCAATCAGTGGAGCAACTTGAGATCAACACTATGTCTTCGTCCTTGTATACAGATAGGGATGTAATTACCTTGGAATATCAATCATAAAATCGTTTAGATTTCCCTACCTTAGCAAGGTAATCTGATCGATACGGAATTTCAGATAGAGCAGCTGCTTCATTTGCCAGTGCTGTTTCACAAGACATTGGAATTGTAAACGAAGGAGAGACTACACATGTAGTAGACAGCAATAAAATTCTTAGGCAGCGCAATAAGCTTTAAAATGTAGTTGCAGAGTCTACTAAGTTAACAGTGTCTTGGTCTATTTTAACCGGATTATATTTCAACGAGAGAAAAGACAACGCAAAAGTGCTAATTAAGAAGGACACAAAAGTATTACCCAAAGACCACAAAGGAGGAGAATTATATTCTTGTAAACGAACCTAGCTCTGTGTATATCGGACATGTTAGTGCTGCAACAGGATGAGCTAAAGCCATAAAAGAAGCAATACTCAATTTTTTTGTATCAAATAATATGCAATTAAATGGGCTAACTAATTGGATGCGATGGAACAAATATTAATACTGGGCACAAGGGAGATATTATTCGCTTGATGGAACCGGCCTTAAAAGACCATTACATTGGTGAATGTTTTTGCTTCAAACAAATGAGTTACCTCTACGTCATCTACTAAATTCTTTGTATGGTGCAACAACTGGTCCTAAAGAATTTTGTCGACCAATTGGTAAAGCAATCGAAACCTGCAAGGAGCTACCTGTAGCTCCTTTTTCTCAATAAGTGTGGAGAATATGCGAGATAATATAGATAGAATGGTTCTCAGCAATGATCAGAAATATCTATATATTTGCCTAGCATTATCATGTGGTGAATGTTATTCTGATCTAGCATTAAGAAAGCCTTGTGCAGTTGCTCACTCAAGATGGCTAAACAATTGCAAGTAGAATTTAAAAGTTGTATGTGGTCACAGAAAATCCATCTGACAATCTTATTATTCTTGCAATATATATTATGAAGTTATATGCAACCTGTATGTTTTCATGTCAAAACATAGCCCTCCATAACAGAAGGTGCGCTGTATATTTGGAGACTTATCTCATTTTCTAGATATTTTCAAGTTACAAAAATAGACTTTAAAGGAAAGGTTTTTTTTGCACTTATTAACTAGCAACGAGTTGGACCTTTTGAACCACCTCTTTTGATGAATGTGTCATTTAAAGAAATTGAGGCCATGGTAAAAGTTAGACGTAGGAATGGAAAAAATACCCAAGCCATAACCAAGCTGTAGAAAGATGTTTTCGCTTAGGGTCTGAAGCGTCGGAAAGTGTATATGGAGAAGAGAAGAGACACGGCTTCATATTAAATAGGATATAATCAAGAAGTCTTATCAAGCATTATAATACCAAAAAGGATTACATCTTTTAGAAAAATGTAAATCTTCAAACTAATAGAATTAAAAAAATCTATGATATGAGTTCACTTTTTATAAGTTTTGTGATTTATTGCTTTGACTATTAAGTTTATACTTCATGCATTATTATAAAATTATAATTATTTATGAGTTTATGCTTTAATACTTGAATAATCTGCAAATTTTTAAAATATTTTTCATTAGTTCACAATTTTTAATAGATATTTGTAAAAATGTCAATTTTTAACTTTTTTTTTGAGGGGGGGGGCTTTCGGGCCACCAGGACATATGAATGCATTTTAATAGCAATAAAAAAATGTAAACTAATATACCCAAAACAAAACTTTCTTACCCGGCGCCAAAGAAAATTTTGAAAATATTTTTTTATAAATTTTTTTAAAAAAGTCATTTTTAACTATTTTGGGGGCAGTGGAAGATATGAATGGATTTCAATAAAAAATTATATGTGAACTAATATACCTAAGACACAACTTTCCCACCCCATGCCAAAAATAATTTCAAGACAAAACAAAAAAAAATTGTAAATTTTCATAAAAAATTCAATTTTTAACTATTTTTGAGGCGCTTGGGGCACCGGAAGATATAAATGAATTTCAATAAAAAAAATTATATAAACTAATATACTTAAGACACAACTTTCCCGCCCCCTGCCAAAAATAATTTCCAAAAAAATTTTTTTCCTATACTTTTCGATCCACCCTAATGGTCATGTCTTGCCATGTCTATTGCAAAGAAAATCATGATGATACACAACATTTGTTATTGCCTTACGGGTCTGAAAATGAAGCATATAAATGTATTCCTAATGTGTATTGATGATTTTTTAGGCAGGACATTGTTTATTTAATGAGATATTTACATTTGTTATCCATAGCGTAGTATTTGCTTTTTTCTATAAACAGTAGAAAATTATGACAATTTTCTTTTAAGTTTATTTTGAACTACACAATTTTTTATAACTGGTTAAGAGAAAATCGATATTTCTGCTTTGCATACTCCAAAAGTGAAAATCTTGGTTTTATCGAAATTTTCTGAATTTTTGTCTCCATCTTTTTTATTCTTATGGTGAGGAGTTCAGAGGTATACTATAAAATATACTGCTGAATATGTATAAATAAATGAATTGAATAGAAAAAAGATATCTGTAATATTTTTTTTTTAAATTTATATATATATTAACAACCTAGTTCTTTCCCCTTCCCTCTATATCTACTGCAAGCTGATTGAATCCAAATTATGTACCATATTATTTCAAACTGTTTGAAACCGAAAATAAAATTTAAAAAAAAACTTTCATATTTCATGCATCAAGAGCAATTTTCATTTTTCTACAAAATACCTGAAGTAAAATCTGCTAAGTCATTGAAGGTAAATTGAAGTCTATAAACTTGTTGAAAAAAGCCGGTATAAAACCTTAAAAAAGTCTGTACATTTCTTGAAGGAAGCCTGCAGCTTTTATTTACCTTTGAAATACCTGCAGAGACCTTCAAAATACCTGAATGGTAATTTAGAAGTCTAAAAATGCCTGCATGAAACCTTTAAATAAACTGTACATTTCCTGAAGGAAACCTGCAGTTTTCATTTTCCTTCAAAATCCCTGTAGAAACCTTCAAAATACCTGTAAAATCTCATTTTTTTAAAGGTTTTTTGCTGACTTTTTTACTTGGGTATAATAATAAATGATCCAAAAGACAGGTACGTGTCTAAGTGTCTTTCTTCCACCCTTTATGACATGACAATTTTCGAAATCGCGACCAAACAAATGTTCATTTTTTGCATTCGTTTTTGAGTATTAATGTGCGCAAGGTATATTTTCGTACTACATTGAGAGTGCTCTACAACTTCCTAGTTTACTTTTTTCTCGTATCTTTCACCGTTTACGAGATAGGACCTTTAATTCCAAAATTTACCGATAGAAGGTGTTGTAAGTTGTCTCATCGAGTAGAGCATAGCCTTTTTACTATACCTAGACACCAAATTTATGGCCTAAGCTGTCACAGTTTAGAAGTTAAGAGGGGTGTGTAACGGATATAAGTGGGAACCCTGTATAGGAATATTTTTGACTTAAAATCCCTCATATGTGCAAAGAGCATTTAGTTACCTTTTATATTTTTAAATGGTTTAGTAGTAGAGATCCATTTACTTGTATGTTGTTTGCATAACGATACGTCAAATTACTAAAAAAATCAATTTAAACAGATTAGTTTCCCTTAATACGTGCCAAAAAAGTGCCACTGTCAATTACTCCACAGGAAAATACAATGCTTGTTATATGATCAGTTTTGTTTAGGTTTTGTTACTTCATCACACATACTTCCAAATTCTGCATACTATTTAACTTCTGTATAGAACTTGAGTTTCAGAGTCCTATCTTTATTAGATTCTTATTTTTTTGTGAATTAATTTTAAAGGTATATTCTGGATATTTGAATTTTTATAGATCTTTCTTTTGAATTTTACATTTTTGTGCCAGAATTTATATTTGTTTCTTCCTATTTGTATTTTTCTGTACAGATATGCTCAATATTTGTTATCTACTTTAGTCAACAGAGTTTTGAAGTGCTTAAAGAGCATTCAAAAAGACATCAAAGTTATGAAAGCCGAGTAAATCAAAATTAAGTGTCAGCTTCCTAAAATGTGCGGTAAAAAGGGGCATGAGAAGAATTTCATGCCACCAACTGGTATTTTAATTCCAGTTTAAGCATACAGTGAAATGCTACAGTTAAACTCCAATCTAAGAGGGGGGAAAACTTTGACTGCTGCTTTGGTGAGAAAAAAAAATATAAGCTGTGTATATTATTTTTTAAGGGGACATACGACCTTTAAATCTGAAAAATTTTCGATTTTCTGAAAAAAAATACATATTATTCACCAGTCTTTTCTAAACAATTTAAAACAATCCGCTTTAAAAAATTGCCATAATTATAAAAGTTATGAAGGAAAATAAATCAGTTGTTTAATGTAAACATTGAATGCGCCACGCCCCCTTTTTTAAATGTAGTCGTTTGATAGAATGCTGCAAACGAGCTACACGATTTAATCGTCTGAAATAATTTATTTTTCCCTAACCAAAGAGAAGGACACTAACTACTCAACTCTTGACAGTTTTCCGACGAATTTTAAATACGTTTATTTTGTTTTGATCACGTTTCAAATCGTTTCATACGAATCTTCAGTTTTCACCACAACATTCAATAGTTGTGCCTTTGTGATTTTCTTTTTTCAGTATATGGTTAACTTCCGATTTTTATTCTTTTACATTCTTCTAAAGGATTTTAAAAAGAATTACATTAAAGTAAAAAGATTATGGCCTGCGGCAGAAAGAAGCGAATCAACGTTCGGAAAAGAGAAGGATGGAAAATGTTTTGGTAAATGCTTCACCTTACCCTAAGAATAAATGATTTGTGTTTATAAATCTAGAGGTGTCATCAAGATGAGAGAAAAAATATATTTTAAAACCCTCATCTGTGAATTTTAGCAGCACATTTGAGATAAATATTATTTTCGATGAAGAACTTTTGTTTTAATGTCTAGAAAAATTTTTTTTGCAAAATTTGTTCTGAAAAAATAAGTATGCGTTATATATATATATAAGAGATGGGTGGACTTTCTTCATTAGTTGCAATCACTTACAGTTCCTATAAATAGTAATTTTCAACAAGAAACTCTTAAATTGTTAGGCCAAAAGAAAAAAAAACATTACAAAAATAAATACCTATCTGTCGAAAGAGTGCAAAGGTTGTAGTTTGAGAAAAGTTCTGCGTCTTGGTAGTGCATTTAAGAAATGGCATAACAAATGCTAGTTAAGCAACTTTGTAAAAGAGAACTGCTGATTTTTTTTCCTCCAGCTGTTATGAGGCAGATGGATTTTAAATATTTGGTAAGTTAATATTTTAACATTTTTAAACCAAAATTGCTTTTTATAATACTATAATTTATAAAGAAGTGGTTTACGGAAATGTTTTCCTCATCGTTAATATATTTTCCATTGTGAATGCTAAATATGTTCTGATTGCATATGGGAAAAGTTATAATGAAATATAGCGTTATATGTAAAATCAAGACTTTTAAACGGGCTGGAATATAAAATATTTTAAGTTACAGTAAAAATATCTTTAAAGCTCTATATCTCAAAATGAGTTTATTTGATATAAAAGGGCTATATTTGTTTATTTGATATAACGCGCATAATATCTTTCTCGCTTAGGAAGGTTTTGATTAATAATAATTTTTTTCTCCATATAAGAGCGATTCACCCTTTTATATGTGTTTATTTGATATAACGTGCATGATATCTCAAGAACTATTGAATATTTTCACATAAAAGTTTTAGTGAATGTATATTACACTATTTTCTACAAATTGAACCACATTTGTTTGCATTTTCTCTCTGCAGAAGTTTTGTGGGGGATGGAGTTGAAAAATTGTTTTCCGTGTTTTTCGCACCGTGAATATATTTCCATTGTGAATACTAAAAATTTTCTGATTGCATATATGAAAAGTTTTAATAAAATATATACTACTATAGCATTATATGTAAACTTAACACCTTTAAACGTGCTCGAATATAAAATATTTTAAGTTACAGTAAAAAATATCTTTAAAGCTCTATATCACAAAATGAGTTTATTTGATATAAAAGGGCTATATGTTAGGGTCGATCGAACTTTTTTTTTTCAGAATTTCAAATCCTACTTATACGGAAAAGATGTTCTATGGTATACAGATAAATGGAAAAATAAAATAAAAAAATTAAATTTTAAGTTAAGCACTGTCGCAAGAGGGATGGAATTTAGGTATTTGAGCCTTTTTATGGTAAGAAGACAAAGTGATTATTGTTAAAGTGAAACAGACATTTTAGTATTTTTTTAATGTTTATTGCAATAAGAAGACATATTCTAAATGGTTACAAGAAAAGTACCTCAGATACATTTAACAGCATCTTTAGTATTGAATCAAGAAAAAACGCGAAAAAACTTTAAAATTACAGTGGACGGTAATCATGTTTGGTGTTGAAAACTAGAATGAGTTTTCGTGATTTCAGGGTATTTCTTATAAACCCGTCCCTTCTAGATGATCCGGAGACCGCAGCAGCTGATTCCGCGACTACTTTGACTATTCGTTCTGTAGCTTGAGTGTGGCAGGGAAATCCCTTGATAGTAGGTAGTATTGCCTACTGATTAATTGATGGATTTACTATTGCTTCTGCAATTATGTCATCACTGAATCTTTCAGTAAGTGGAGGAAGCTATGTCGCATTTTGCCACTTAATCAAGTCCACATAATCCATCGCACAAAAGTCAAAAGCTGGTAAATTGAAGATACGGATATTATTCGTTGCAATGGTTGTAGTTGCAGCAGACCGTTTGACTTTGCGTGCTTTCAGAATTCTTCGAAGGGCTGATTCCCTTATGTGGTTTCCGTCGTCAGCTAGTATTGATATCAGGACATTTCCAGGATGGCCAAACAATCCGTTTCTTTTACTGACAGTGTCTATGATATCCTTCAATTCACTCGACAAATAACGCGATAGAACGATTGATTGACACAAATGCTTTGCACTACAGATTGCTAATTGTTCCTTTCTTATCTTGAACTACATAGGCGCATAGACATTTACGATGAACGTCGTTAATGTCGATAAAGCCTCGAGTGGAATTTCATCAGCTAAATAAAGTCTGAGAATACTGTTCTCGGTTGTAAGCCACCTTTAATGGCAAACTTTTCCAGAACTTCTCTTCGGCAGACTTTCTCTGACATTTCCGCAGTTGACGGCTTCTCAAATTTCCATTAAGTACAGTTAATCAGTACTTAAGTCTTTCTTGTTAGTCATTTCACATAGCGTGCATTCTATTGGCGAGAATGAAACTACAGGTTCATTCTCGCCAATACTACTCGCATCCGGCCAAAGATTTTCCTATTTCGCCAGTAAAGCTTCTGAGCTCAGTTGTAGTTCCATCCACGTGCGCGAAAAGATGACGTAGTTGAAGATCGTTGGAGTGTAACTGGCACAAACACCATTATATTGGACGATTTATGATCAGTTCCATGTTACTTATATCGCTTTTGACACCTGTGTTGACAGATGTTCCGTCGCAACCAATTTTGTTACATCTATATCATTGTCAACACATGACAAAATACTATATTTGATTTCCAATGATTTGCGCTCTCTCCCGCATATTACAGATATGTGGCCGACGTACTCAGAACCAGGTTGTTTTACCAAGCTTACGTGTTCTTCTATTATGACTTTTCTTCTGTTGTCTTCCATTGATAGAGTCCTGTCATTTCGCCCTTCGAAGTATAAACCAAACTGGTCATGGTCATAATATTTTATGACCTGAGACAATAGAGTAGTTCCTGCCTTTGTTCTCCCACACCGAATTTTATTTCTGTCAACAACGTTCGAAACATTCATTTCTGATATAATGCCCACATCTTGAAGCGCAGCTGACACGATGGCAGCGCAAGCTCGGTCGGAAATACCGAATCGGTCCAGTGTTCTAACTGCAGCTAAAACTTTTGTCACTACAGGTGTGACTGTGGGGAAGATTCCATCAAGTACCACTTCCGACTTATGGAGGGGTGGGAGAATAAAGCAGGAGACAGAAAAAAGATGGGATTGCCTACTGCTCTAGTTGTTTAACCGGACTGATTTGACGGTGTGGGGAGGGGGAGCTGAGTCATAAAATGTTGCAATGTATATTATACTACTCACTACTTAGTACTCAATACTCAGTAATCATCACTTTTGGTTATTTATACTGCAAAAAACCAATTATTTTGAATCTAAAATCGTATAACCAAAAATCAAAATTAAGGATTTTTCCATTTCTTTTTCGAAAACTCAACTCCCCTAGCGGCAGTATTAAATTTCGAATTTAAATTTTGTTATTATTTCTCTCGTATTCTCCATACCATAGAACATCTTTTCCGCATAGGTAGGTTTTGAATAATAATATATTTTTTAAAGAAAATCGCATAATAAATATTAAGTGTTTTTCCATTTTTTTCGAAAATTCAACCCCCTTGCGGCGGTATTAAATTTTGAATTTAAATTTTTTTATTATTTTTCAATTAATATGATACCATTGAATATCTTTCCCACTTAGGAAGGTTTAGATTAATAATATTTTTTTTTCTCCATATAAGAGCCATTCACCCTTTTATACGTGTTTATTTAATATAACGCGCATGATATCTCAAGAACTATTGAATATTTTTACATTAAAGTTCTATTGAATATATATTATGCTAAGTTCTACAAGTTGAACAACAATTTTTTGCATTTTCTCTCTACAGAAGTTTTGTGAGGGGGTAGAACAGCTTTACAATTTTTAACACTTTAAATTAAATTTGGTATATAAAATAGAAATAAAATTTAATTGTAAATAAATTGTGGTTCAATTTCTTAAACAAACTGTTTTGATTACTTAGATACCCAAAATATTGTGTTTGACCCTACATTTTATCCGTAATCATTCGCGCAAGGTGACTATCTCATTTTTTCTTCAAAAATTATGCCCATATTTATTACTCTCTCAAATAAATACTTATAAATATTAAGATTTGAAAATGTGTGTAGAAAAAACAGATATTTTTCTAAAAAAAATTAGTTTGTGAAATGTTTTTATTTAGAGATATAATGTATTGAATTTGACAGATCCCACCCACCCCCCATTTTGCGGAGGCTTAAGAATCGTACGTCCCCTTAAGGAAAAGGGGATCTGGTGATTGTTTCATTTAAAATTCCGTTATTGGAGAACTCATTTGTGAGGCATTCATCATGAAGTCTGAACAAAATTTTGTTATTTCAATTCCAGAATGTAACATTTGGGACTTTCTGTTAGTGTATTTAATGTAATTTTTTCCATTAAATGAATTCAACCTTTAAGATTAAATGAACAAATATGAGAAATTGCAAATAGATCATTGTTTCATTTCAGGTTCGTTACCTTTATGGAGTTTCCTTTGGAAAAACTATGTCTACTTTCATTTTATGTATTTCTAAAAAAGTGCTTAGCAAAAGTGTTGCTTTGCAGTACAGTCGCCTGGACCAAACAGGAAAAAACATTTTGAACTTGTAGAATTCTATAACACAATTCTTAGTAAGTTTTTTTATTTACTTAAACAATAATAATGTGTAGCCTAAAATTTATTAATTAAATATTTACAATACGACCAGCAATAAAAGATAAATTCTCAAGAAATTTTTGACAGTATTTTCTTGTTTCAAACTATGGTTCAGGGCAACATAGCCATACATGATTTGTTTGTTTTTTTAATTTGATTACCTTCTGTTTTCATCATATTTATAAATTGCATTGTTTTACAATGATTTTTCTTTATAAACACTATAATATTACTTACCTTAGGTTCCCACTATATCGTCAATGTTAAATTGTGTAAATCCATGTACCTTTTCCTGAAGATTTTTTAAAGATACAAGTGCGAAATATTTTCTGCATATTAAGTAAACATTTATCTGTATACTGAAGTTATACTTTACAGCAATAATAATTGTCTTTTTCAATTTTTACTGAACGTCACTGTGAATTCTGATTTCACTGTGAACAAGATCACCTGTATTAAGAAATATTTTTTGAGTGTCACAAAAATCTCACTTCAGTATATAGATAATATAATGTGTGGTAAAAGTTTCAAGTGTAAATATATTGTGGCTTTTGAGAAAAGGTTACATGCAGTTTCAAAAACATAGTTGTTCAAAATTTTATAATAGTTTCAAGAACAAAACATACTCATATCTAGTGTTAACTCGGGCCATTTAGTTTCTTCATAATATTTTGAGGAACTAAATCCATGAGTTTGAAAAATACTCATAATAATTTAATTCGTCAAAAACTCGATTTCGAATATTTTGACGATTAAAATTCTTTCTCTTTGTATACTTGGTATACGAGAAAGCAAAAAGGACACTATTCTTTATGTTTTTCCATACTTGATTGAATCACTTTAATTTTTAAGAATCAGGGGAATAACAGTTTAAAAAGCGCACTTTTATATATAACTGAGTCCTCAATTTTGCCCCTCCTAGCTCCCCCACCCTCGTTACGCCACCGGGAACGTAAATTAATCAATCACTGAAAAACACCAACATTTTCCTTAATTTTTAATTAATTTAGATTATAATTAAAATTTTTAAAAAACACTCCGAAGTCCACATTTCTTCTCTCCAAAATATAGTTGTACCATATTTGGTGACTCTTACGTAAAATGGTCTGTCCTGTAAAACTTCAACAGATAGACACAAACAAACGCATGTTCACTTTTTTTCTTAGATAGAATCTCGCTTTGTATATTAAGCTTCTAAGGTTAAAGTCTGAATGACTTAACTTATTGAAAATACATAAATAATTTCTGAAAGAATTGACGTTTTCTGTTTGAATGAAGTTATGCGTCTCAGTTGAGAACCCATTTTCAAACAAAAATCATTTTTTTAAAAATATCATCTGGAAATAAATCTTTATTGTCCGTCTCAAATCCAAATTAGAGGGCACAAAAAATCCATCATAAAATCATGCATTATTTTCATATGATTCACAAAAAACTGCCTCTATACAATAAAATAAAACAAGATATTTTTCCAAGTTTTCATTTCCATTATACGATTCTAAAGTGCACCAGAATTCATTTGTAAATTTTTATATAATTTAATATCGTTGTATAACAATTTTTATTCACAGAATTGCATCCATTATAGAAACTTGTATATATCTGCTGAAGCTTGAATATACTTAGAATGTAAATACTAGTATTCGATGCAGAAACTCCTAAAGTCGACCAGGATTGTAACACCTTATATTCTAGTAAATATTTACATTAACAAAAAGAATATCACTTAAAAAATTATTTTTTTGTATTTCCTTTTAAAGGACTTCCTCAAGAAATGTGTATTTTTATCCGTGTAAATTCAATGCAACTTGTCTAGTGAAAACAGCACAACTCTCTTTTAGATAATATTGGGTGGTAGTTTACTTTCATGTATTCGAACAAATGTTTTATAATACATATTTAAAAAAGTGTAGTTATTTTATATTTTTAAAAAAGAAAAATAAAGTTTATAAAGTACATTCCCAGGTACCCCCTAGAAAATCTGAAAAGAATAGTATCGTATTTCAGTAGTACACAGTATATCTTTAGAATTAACAGAAAAATAAAAAAAATGTAAAACTGTTTCTCCAGATCATACGCAACAAGTAGACTGAAAGTGCCAAAAACTTCCAAAACGTATTTCGACTGATTAATAGCCTTATATGGTTTAAGAACTACTTGACATTTTGAAAATATTTGGAATTATCTTTTTAAATAATAGGTTTTTTTCCTTTGCATTATAATTTTTATTATACTAAAATTGTGAAAATGATAAAATCAGAAACTAAAACAAATGTACAATAAGCTGATAAGATTCCTAATATAACGTGTACATATATAGAGCAAACTTGTGAATTCATTATTCATTTGGGGCCGTTCAAATATTACGTAAGCATGTTTTTGGTAATTTTTGACCCCCCGTCCCTTCTTGTCAGCAAAAATAAGGAAATCGCAAACCCCCTCTAATAATAACGTAAGAAAACTGCAACCCCCTTCCTTTTTTCTACAAAACGTTTAACAGTAGGAATCTAATTTTAAAAATTTTAGGACTAATTTTAAATTTTTTTTTTTAAATGTATGTTTAATTCCCTTACAATTTTGTTTAAGAAAATTTCTTAGTTTATCACAATTTTAAAAGAACATAGCTACATTCTAAATTTAATTTTGGATGTGTCCATCATCTAATCAGATGCTGACCAAGGTCGCTCAAGCCATTTTTCCATATCTGTTATTATATTGCTTCTCCCTTCTGTTACTATTTCATCACTTTCTTCTCGGAAGGAATCTTGATAAACTTCTTCTTCGTTAATTTTTCACAATTGCCCCTAGACTTTTTAAGTATGTGTAGGACTAAACTTTTAGTAATAAGTTTTATATCAAAAACGTAAGTTGTTATATAAAGTAAATGAAAACTTTCTTTCCCAATAAAGCTCAAAACACTTTTATAACTGTCAATTACACTACTGTAACTACATTAATTTGAAAGGTAACATCATTACAAAATGTTAAATTTTTTAAATCAAAAACATATGAAGTGAAAAAAATGAAATCTTAGATTGGTGAATGTTTCATTTTAAAGTATTTTAATAATCTATTATTGTTATGCGCTATTTAATATTTAAGTCGTATTCGAACCACTTAATTTCCTAGATTATGACTTTTGAAAATTGAAGAATATTTTCACTTTAAGATTGCATTAGTAAAGATAATTTATCTATTAAATTATAGAAAGATGTTAATTTTAACACTTTATTACATATTACAATGTCAGTATACTGTACATATTTTAATAAATGTAGCGAATATTAACAAGGATAAGTAAAGTTATTTCACACCAAGTTAATTATAAATTTAAAGTTATGATAATATATGCTTAAAATTTTAAGAATATATTAATTTGTAGCACGCTCATGCACAGTTAATACATGGGATAAATTAATAAATTAAATTATATTTCAGGAACGATTTAGGCATATTTAAATCCAAAAGAAAGAAGGCGTTTAGAATCACAAACATCGAACTTTATTCATCCGTCTCGTTTCTATCATAACAACTCTTTTTGTTGCCAGTTTTGGAAACTAAACTTCGCGACAACAAAGATAATATCATACGTAGAGAGCGCTGCTACATCAGTCCTTCCCCAGTAACAACATAGTTACGATACAGTTACAATTTGCAAAATTAGCAAAATTTTCAATTTACATGCAGTTGTATACAAATATGAAAGGAAAGAAAATATATACATATACAAATATAAAAAAATACATGAAATGAATATGAAATAACAATGAATAATATGCAATTAATCTTTGTAACGCGCTGAGAATCTCACACGTCTACCAGAGCGTGTAGTTTTTTTCTGAACATTTATGTCCAGCAAATCTGATTGTTGTTTTTCAGTTTCTTGATGGGCAGTCAGATTTTCGTAGGGCAATGTTAGTGCAGTATCTAATTTCTTGTAATGAGGCACGTCTACCTCAGTTAACAGCAAATATGCTGGTTTTAATCTGTTTACAGATATATTGATATCCTTGCCTTTGATTGTTACGGTAAAATACTTGTCGTGTCTTTTCACAACTGGAAAAGGTCCATTATAAGGAGGTTCTAATGATTTCCTAACTCTATCCATGCGTATGAACACATGTGTACAAGTATGCAAGTCGTTATGAACAAAAATCTATTGAGAAGTATGTCGGCGAGTATCTAGTGGTTTTAACAGCTCCATTTGTTTTTGTAGTTCATTAGCAAACGTATCGGTATCCAAGATACATTATGGTTTCTCAAAAAATTCTCCTGGTAACCTGATAGGTTGTCCATAAACCATTTGTGCAATGGTGTAATTTGTATCAGCACGTAAAGCCGATCTTAGTCCCAACAAAACTGTTGATAAGGTTTGAGTCCATTTAATAGAATTGCGTGCTCTGATCGCAGCCTTTAAGGTCCGATGGATCCTTTCAATCTTTCCATTACATTGTGGGTGATATGCTGTGGTTGTGCATACTTTCAATCCACAAATAACACCAATGTTTTTAAAGAGTTCAGATCTAAACTGACTACCTTGATCAGTGATTACACGGTACGGCATTCCAAAACGTGAAATCCAGTGATCATAAAATTTTCGAGCTACTGTTTCAGCTGTCACATTTGCTAAAGGAATAACTTCTATCCAACATGTGAATCGGTCGATGCAGGTAAGGCAGTACTTTTTCCCTTCAGAAGTAGGAAACGGGCCTATGATGTCAATATGGATGACACTTAATCTGTCATCTACTTCTTTGTAAGTGGCAATTTGTGCACGAGTATGTCTATTAATTTTGTTCTGTTGACAATGGATGCAAGATTTTGCCCATTGGGTGATATCCTTTCGAATGTTGAGCCAAATAAATCTAGAAGCTATTTGTTTGACTGTAGATTTCACACCAGGGTGAGCTAAGCTGTGAAATTTTTGAAATGTGTGCATCCGAAAATCTTGAGGTATAAATGGACGAATTTTTGTTGTTGAAATATCACACCAAAGTAGCTTACCAGAGTCCAAAGGTTATTGCTTAAAATGTAAAGATGGTTTCGAGGGTAGTTCGTTAAGATCTTGATTATCGATTTCTGCATCAGCAATTTTGTCCTAATCTATTTCAGAGATAGATTCTATCCTGGATAACGAATCTGCAACGATATTTTCTTTTCCGCAAATGTGACGAATATCTGTTGAAAATTCTGATATATATTGCAAATGGCGTAGTTGTCTAGGTGAGGCTTTCTCATTCTTTTGCTGAAAAGCAAACATCAAAGGTTTGTGATCAGTGTATATTGTAAATTGTCTTCCTTCTAAGATATGCTTGAATTGTTTGATCGAAAGGTATATTCCTAACAGTTCCCTGTCATAAGTACTATATCCTTTCTGAGCATTAGTTAACTTTTTGGAAAAGAAGGCTAAAGGCTTCCAACAGTCTTCTTCAAACTGTTGCAGTACGGATCCAACTGCGTAGTCTGAAGCATCAGTGAAGAAAGCTAACGGTGAATCAGGATTAGGAAAACTTAATAACGTAGCATTTGCTAAATCTTTTTTACATTGCTCAAATTTTTCTCTTGCTTCTTTGGTCCACGGAATTTTGCTTTTATCTTTTTTCTTAGTACCTTTTAAATACTCATGGAGTACCGCCTGATTTTTCGCAGCATCTTTGATATATCTCCTATAAAAATTAATTAGACCAAGAAAAGTACGCAATTGGTGAATGGTTTCCGGTAATCTATAATAATCTATAATTCAAGATGGCATTTACTTTTTCAGGAAGGGGTTTTGATCCTTCCGGAGTAATCATGTATCCTAGAAATCCTAATTGATTCACTCCCATAACCGACTTTCCAAGATTTATACGAAGACCATATTGCTCTAATCGAGAGAAAACTACTTTTAGATGCTCTGAATGTTCATCTTCCGTTGAAGAAGCTACTAAAATGTCATATAAATATGCGAAAACCAAGTCCAATCCGAAAAACACTTCATTGATGAATCGTTGAAACGTAGATGGGGCGTTTCTCAATCCGAAGCTCATTACGTTGAACTTGTATAACCCAAACGGCGCTATTATTGCTGTTTTTTGTTGATCGTCCTCAGCAATTGGAATCTGAAAGTAAGCCTTAAATAAGTCAATTTTCGAAAATATTTTCGTTTGTTTTAATATATATATGGTGAAAGTCCTCTATTCTTGGAATAGGATAACGATCGGGAATCGTTTGTACTTTTAATCGCCTGTAGTCCCGCATGGTCGCAAACTTCCATCCTTCTTAGACACTAAATGAAGTGGACTGGCCCATGGTGACTTTGAAGGTCTAATTATGTAGTTTTCTAATATAAATTTGAATTCCTGTTTGGCCAACTTTAGTTTATTTCCATCTAATTGGCGAGCTTTTGAAAAAAAACAAGAGGGCCTTTAGTAGCTATATAGTGCTTTACGTTATGTTTTGAGTTTCAAATTAACAGATTTGGTTTTGTTAAATTCGGATAATGTGATAACAAATTTGCATATCGAGAGTTTTTGTCCGTCGTGCTTATGCTATCCGCACTTGTTACGCACGCAATATAACTTCGAATAGATAAATTTGTGACACCATCTATTAATTTTTTGTTATGCATATCAATAATCAATAGAAATTTGGTTAAAAAATCTGCGCCTAAAATAGCTCGATCCACTTTAGCAATCACAAAAAGAAATTGGAATGACCGACGCAGGCCTAAATCCAGAGTTAAAATTTTGAAACCGAAAGTGGGTATTACTGTTCCATTTGCAGCATACAATTTAAAGGAATTACATATTTTATGGCTTGATGTTGCTGGAATTATGGATGTCAGCACCGCTATCCACAAGAAAGCGTAAACCGGTTTGTTTATCGGTAACGAATAATCGGTAGTTACGGCAATCTTTTAATTCATCTGCAGCAGAACCTGCCGTCGAATCTACTGCTGGCCGGAGTTTTCCGACTCTTTCCAGCTACGTGGGCTTTTACATTTATCAGGATAACATTTATCACCAAATTTAAAGTGATAGTAACAGTATGATCCATTGGGATTATATTTCTTTCGTGAATGACTTCGGCTGTTGCTTCGATTAAAGCCAGAGTGGCGATATTTACTTCTAGACTGTCTGTGAACATTTAGTTCCGAAATCTGTTTGTCTAAATTAGAGATTTTATCAAGCACAGTATTCATTACAGAATTGTCTGCAGCAGCAGAATAAATTTCTGTCGTCGAGTTCATTTCAAATATTTTATCCGCCATTATCGATAAGTTATCCAAGTTCTCGTTACTCACAACCAAAATATTTTTAATGGATTCTGGCATTTTGCCAAGCCACAAAGTTCGCAAAACTTTATCCGTTATATTTGTTCCGCCAAGTGATTTCATTTTACGCAATAATTGGCTAGGTTTCATATCGCCAAGAGAAATGCCTGTAAGCAATTTTGTGATACTTTTTTCCTCGCTTTCTTTAAAACTATTTAACAATCGTTCTTTTGCAGCTACATATTTATCATTTCGTTTACTTTGGATGATATCCCATATGTTTTCGACTACTTTGGGTTCTAATTGTGCTACAAGATAGTTAAATTTAGTCTGATCCTGGGTAATATTAGCGATTGAGAACTGTGCTTCAACTTGGAAAAACCAAATTTCAGGTTTCTCTTCCCAAAAAGGTGGAATTTTAGCGCTTACCTTGTGCGCTTCAAAGTTTTCACAGGTTGTGTTCGAAACAGAAGTTTCGCCGTCATCCATGATTTCGACGGTTAGAAGAAACTATTCACTAGGGTCACCAGTTTGTAGCACGCTTATGCACAGTTAATACATGGGATAAATTAATAAATTAAATTATATTTCAGGAACGATTTAGGCATTTTTAAATCCAAAAGAAAGAAGGCGTTTAGAATCACAAACATCGAACTTTATTCATCCGTCTCGTTTCTATCACAACAACTCTTTTTGTTACCAGTTTTGGAAACTAAACTTCGCGACAACAAAGATAATATCATACGTAGAGAGCGCTGCTACAAATTATAAACCTTACCTTTATAAAATAATTAAAAAAAACTTATTTTTTTTGGTTGCCTTTCGCAGTTCTTTCTCAGCTCGTATTAACACTAACTCCTCTAGCTCTTTACCATATGTTTGGTGCAGCATAATCAAACATGGATTATGCGCCAACAAACTCCACCATACCATACCTCTAGCTTTTTATCATTTTTAGAAGAATTTTTATACTGCCGCCACACATCATTAGTTTTACATTGAAAATCCTTTAAAGGTTTATCTGATGAAGAATTTTGGAACTTTCAAAAAAAAAGAGGGGGTATGAGGTGATTAGTTTGGTTTCGGAACAAATTGGTGGAAGAATCGTTCGTGAAAACGAATGAAAAATTCTGCATAATGTTGTCGAAGAAAAGCATCATTAAGATCAGAAAAGATCGAAGAAAAACAATATTATCATTAAGCAACATCGAAGAAATACAACGCATAATAGCTAGAAAAAATCAGTATAAACACAATCAAAAACATTTTTCATTTTCGTTTTCCAAATAATGGAAAAAAGATCATCGAAACAATCATCCACTTAACTCTCATCGGATATTTACAACTATGAAATTGATTTGTGAAAAAAACATCCCAGAAAAGAAACGAAAAAGAAACCAACGGGAGTGGTCTCCCCTAAACTTTCTCATATACTCCTAACACATGTAGAGAAAAAATAAGCTAAAAAGCAGTAAAACGAACAAGAACCCCAAACGCAGTGGAGAAAAAAATAAGAGAAAGGTCATACCACGATTTCCGAAGGTTGTCCAACGCGGAAGTGGAATTAGAAGCCGGCGTGATTGCCAATAGGGCTTGATGTAAGATAAAGAGAACGAAATTTGCAATTTAAAAGCCTTTTTTTAACCGATTGACACAAAAACTGAACACAAATTTACCATTGAGGTAAGAAGGCCACGTACCAAATTTCATTTATCAAAGTATTAAGGAAGTTATTGCGTTCAAAAGTATTCGATTATACAGACAGTCAACCCTTTGACGGATATGGTCCAAAATTTGATACAAACCTTCATTCTTGATGATAAAATTGTGTACCAAAGTTTATCCACGTAGCTATTTAAGTTTGTGAGTTATAGTGTTCACATGAACGCGAACAGACAGACAGACTACCCATGGAAGGATTTTGTCCAAAATTTGATAGAAACCTACAAATTATATGTAAAGACCACATACCAAATTTCATCCTTTTAGCTTTAAAAGTTTTTTAGCTATCGTGTTCACAGACAGACAGAAATAATTCCAAAATTGTGCCTTTCGGCCTCAAGGAGGTTTAAAACGCGGAGATTCGTCAAAATCTCGAGTTCGAATTCTTTGACGATTACAATACTTTCTCTTTGTAAACTTCGTATACGAGAAAGTAAAAATGAACTATTATTGTTAAAAAACACTGTGAGGACCCAAGGGGAAAAAACAGTCAAATGATTAGCAGACTTTATGTCTACGAAGGATTCGCAGTTTGAGAATATTCGTTATTTTATTTTATTTCCGCTTTCAATGAGATTGTTTTTTCAGCACATACTAAGAAGTTGTAACTTCAAACCTGACTAAGAGTATATTTTTTTATACACGAAATATTCAATGAGCCCTTTAATTCCAGTCTCATCATTGGAACTAGTAGAAAGTTCTCAGAAATAAGCCTCATGCATCAAACATTATTATGAGCTGTCACCTCCAGGTATCATAAAGTAAAGATACTATTATCCATTGTGTTCAATGAACATTCATCCTATCTATTGTTTATGTTTGTCTTGTGTGGTTAAAATGCTTGACCTCAGATGATTGAATTTATTTTTCAAGTTCAATTTTCTTTTGCCAAATTATTTTTTTTCAAATTTAATTCTTTTTAATTAAATTATTTCTGCAAATTACAAGAGATTTTCGGAAATAAAGTGATTTTAATGTCTTACGTAAACATCACTCATAACCCCTCTCCCCCCTTGTCAGCAAAAATAAGCAAATCGCAAACCCCCTCCCCCCGCAGGTGCTTACGTAATATTTGAACGGCCTCTTTGTGGGTTTTCGACAGGTTTAATTAACACTATTTCAACCAAGAGGTATTAAAAGAGACCTTTCAAATTTTAACTTAAAATTATTCTCTAAATTTAATCATTTCTCCACAATTAATTTTTTGTCTTTTCTTACAATAGTTGATAAATTAATTCAGTGATATTATTTCCCTCCAGCTCATCCTAGATCTAAAAATATGCATATGGTATACCTATTTCTACCATGAGGTGTCTTTTGACACCTCAAGGATGTCATAACAATGTCTAATTTTAAACCATTTTACATATAAATATCAACACCATTTTGTAGTATCATATCAATTATAATCAGATTAGAGAATCCCGATTTCAGAGTCAAAAAATAAATAAGTGAAAGAATGCTCTGAAATTGATGAAAGCTCACAATCCGAAAGTGAAGATGAGTTGACTGATTCTTTCGAAAGTGACCACGAATTCGATAGCGATTATGAAAATTACTCCTCAAGCACTAATGAAGAGGAAGATAATTTAAAAGCAAGTAGAGGACGAAAGAGAATGAGATTGTTGACGAATTCTGAAGACGATAGTGAAGAAAGCAATGAATGGCAAATTATTGAAATTGCCATTGATGGAGCAGTTTGGAAAAAGATCGAAACAAGTTCCTCCCCTGGCAGACCACTTCTTCATCCCGACAGCTTTGATGATTATTTGCATTCAAACGCAAAGGTGTCAAAAGACACCTTTTGGTCGAAATAGGTATACACAAAATCACGGTAGAAATAGTGTTAAATAAATTATTCCTAAAAGTAAATTTTTCTAAAATGCACGGTGGCAAATTATACCAATAATCGGAACTTACAACTCCTTCTAAAAACATTTATTTTACCAAAGATAATATTTTAATATTTCTTATTTTATCCGTTTGAATCTGCATTATTTTTAAGTTTTTAATTTCTCTGAATGCAAATATTTCTCTTTATAAAAAGTAAACACGTTAATTCCATATAGTTTACGAACATAGTTTCGTACGCCAATTCTCAGCTCAGACGATTTTATATTTCTAGTATAATTCAAATGTTGCCAAATATTCAAATATTTAATTTGAAATCAAAATCATTTGCAAATTTTTTAACATATAGTGAAATTTTACTATGCAAATGTACTATAAAAATTTAACAGAACAGAAGTATGGTACTCACCACTTTGCAAGTCTCGATGGAAAAAATTACATTCCTGTGCTTGTGAATGTATTTTGAAAAAACGGTTTTTCTCCCTTCAAAGATCTTTGTGTTTTATCTGATGTTTCAGTTACTATTTATAAATCTTCTCATAAATTTCGCTCGAAAAATTCATCATAAAATGTTATGTGATTTTAAAATACATTTTTATATTTTTATATGTTTCATGTTTCCATGAAAAGCTGGTAAAATATTTTTATTACAGAATTCTTAGTTAGTTTTGGTTTTGCTTCAAATCTCATTTTTATGAGAACAATATATGTCGCAAATAGAATCGTTTCTTTTTTTTAATAATCTTTTTGATTCTAAATTTTTCAGATTATATTTACACATTTCCTAAGCAGTCTTATTTTGAAAGCAAACAGAAGTTATTGTGTACAAATATTTCATAAAAATATAAGGGAACAATATTATGTCAAATATACATGATAATACTTCACGTGCTATACTTTACGAGCTATAACATTAGCAATACTCAGAAGACTGGAATTTATGATATATTTTTGTTTTCGAACCAGTACACTTTAATAATCTTTTCATTTGTTCAGAAAGGAATGAAATTGAAATCACATTTTCCGTTTAATATCACGAAAAAAAAATAATACTATTTTTTTTTTTTTCGTTTCGAGTCATTTTACATTTCTTTTAATAAGGACTAGACATTCAAAAAGAAAAGGAAAAGGGATGCTATTATACATTTCAGACCTAAATATAATGTAACTAGCTGATAACCCGGCTTTGTTCGGGATCCTTTTTTTTTGTCATATGCCCTCCTCTGATTTTTTTCCCATAAAAATATTATAGCTGTTCCCAATAAACGTAAATGCCCTTTGAAACCTCTATTGTTGAATTAAATCTTTCAAATCTGGCCTATTTTATAGCTGATAAACCGGCGTTGCTTGGGGTCCATATATTTTCATATACCCGTCTCCGGATGTTTCCTAAAAATATTGACAGTAACTAAAAATATTGACTATCTTCAACAAACGTAAATCTCATTTGCACCCTTTTTTGTTGTTAAAATCTAGATTTTGTTACAGTTTAAAGGCAGTTCTTAAAGGCAGTTTTGACTAACATCAACTCACTACGTCGACTCTCAACGATAAATAACTCTCACGAACTTTACAGTGCCTATTTAAAGCAAACCTGATTTGCATGTTCATAGTGGAGATACTAGCGGCACACTTATGCGCGTAGCGCGAAAATTGAATAGACGTCATCTTTCAGATGCATAAACACGCCTATCAAATTTCGTTTATCTAGCACAACTGCTTCTGTCAGTGTGATATACTATCTGCGTGGCCCGGCGTTGTACGGGCTATCTGAAATAATGCGACATTCTCTGAAAGAGAGAAGAAATGGGGTAACGAGACACGTGCTCAACATTCTCTACTAAATAAATCAGGATAAAAGAGCGGTTCAAACATTCCATCCGCGAAAACGCGTCGAAATCGACTTATTTTTTTAAAAAAAATCTATATATATATATATACACTCTGTCACAAAAGTCCATACACTCTAGTAAAATATATATTTTATCAAAACGGAAAGGCATACAGACACCAATTACAAATATGTTTATTCAAACTATATGCGACTTGCATTCAGCGAAATATTTAGAAAAAATAACAATTTGTATTTCAATTTTATAACAAAATGGAATTATTAGGTGTCCCAAAAGTTTATAGAATATAGGACTTTTCAACAAAAGGTACTCAATACAATGTTCTTAATAGTTTAAAGTCTTTCCATTTTTCAGTAAGACATTGTTTACACGTTTTTCCATCGACATATTTAAGGTTTGTAATATCTCTGGTTCCAAGTTGTACCATGCACTTTCAATGGCTGTCTTCAAGGCATTCACTGAATAAAATTGCCCTCCATTCTCATATACCTTCCGAAACATAATGCCCCACAATTTCTCAATTGGGTTTAGATCAGGGCTCATCGGTGGCCACTCAAGAACAGTGAAATTTTTCGAGTTTAGATAATTTTTCGTAGCACTGGAGGTATGGGTGGGAGCATTATCATGCTGATATTCGCAATTTCGTCCCCCCCCTATGTTTTCTGCAAATGGCATAAGATGATTTTCTAGCGTTTCTATGTATTTAGGAGATTTCTGTCGGACATCTAAAAAGGCCAAACCCACTTGACCTTGAAACCGAAAGCCGCCCATACCATCACAGATTCACCACCACTTTGCCGACTGAAAACGCTAATGGGCTCTATTCATAAATCATGCAAATATTATTTATTGCAGTCAGGTCCATAGAGATTCCATTTTTTTCATCACTGAAAAGGACAGCCATCCATTTAACGCCATATGACATATGATTCCGAGCCCATTGTATTCTCTTACTAATGTGAAGATTTGAAAGTGGTAATGTGCGAGCTATTTTTGAGTGGATCATATAACCGGATTCTGTAATTCGACTATGAACAGTATTCTTGGAGATTTGCAACCGGGAAGTCCTAGTAATTTTGTGAACCGACATTTTCTGACAGGAGGTCATTCTTCGTATAAGTCTATCACTGCGAATATCCGTCGTACGTGGTCTTGCCGAACGTGGGTTTGGCTCATATGGCGTCTTACGATTTAATACACGATAAATCATACTTTTATAATGATTTAAATGTTTCGATATTTCCTTAACAGTCTTTCCGAGCAATTTTAAATGCAGAATTTTACTCACTTCTTCATTAGAGAGCTACGAAGCTTTAGGCAACTTGAAACACAGAACTAACGGCCGCTTTCCTTTTCTTACAACTTATTTATTAGGTTCCGAATCGACGTCATGATTACCGATACCATGCTTGCATAAAATTGCATTTGTCTAAAAACTTTTGGGACAGGTTATTTCTGTCCATTCTACGATTTAAAAATTGGCATTAAGTATATATATATATATATATATATATATATATATATATATATATATATTACAGAGCATGCTCGCTCTCTTACCATTTAGCTGTGTTTAATAAAAGTTGTTCTTGTTATAACTACGGCGTGGTCTCTGCTTCCAGACCCAGGCTCGTAATACAACATGGTGTCAGAGGTAAACTGAAACATTGGATCAACACCGAACCATGGAAAGCCTTGCAACGCCTCCGCCTTTTAAGTTGAATACTAATCACGTGGAATCATGGAAATTATGGATGCAACATCGCTTAATGCTAAACCTGAAAGTCAAAAGGTAGCGATTTTATTGCATGTAATCGGCGAGGAATGCCTGGTAATTTATAATACATTCAATGAAGTTTCGTCTACGTCGATGAATAACATTCTTGCTAAATTTGAAGCTTATTTCGTCCCCCAACGTAATATTACCTATGAGAGGCAGAGATTATTTTTGCTTGTGCAGCGGGAAGGACAATCTATTGACGGCTTTATTACGGAGCTTCGAAAGCAGCTTAGAAACTGTGATTACGGTTCTCTCAGTGATTCTGTTTTAGTAGATCAACTTGTCCCAGGCCTGCGTGAATCAAGACTTCGTGAACGCCTTTTGCGAGTACCTGACTTAGATATTAAAAAAAGCGGTGGACATGTGCCGTGCTGCTGAAATTTCTAAGCTACAGGCTCAAGTTTATTTTACGGAAGAGCAAAGTATCGACGCCATTAAAATGTTCAAGCCATCGTGGGAGGTGAAACCCAGAACTACCGGTCAAGCTAATAAGATTAGAAAACCTGCGAAAAGACAAGAAAGTAGCAGAAGAAAATGTCAGTACTGTGGGAGCCATCATGTTCCAGGTAGATGTCCAACTTATGGTAAACAGTGCTGGAGCTGCGGGAAGCGGATCCATTTTTCTCGTGTCTGTAAATCGAATTAGTCAGCCGGGTATGCCAAAATAAGCCAGAGGAATTTACTAATTCCGCAAATAGCTGTAAGTATCCACCCGAACAATTCTTTTTTGGTGATGTGAGTGCCGATTCTATGTCATCCTCTTGGCAAGCTATTTTATTGATTAATGATAGACCAGTAAATTTTAAAATTGAACAGGAGCTAAGGCAAATATAATTAGTAAGAAATTATTAAATGACATTTATGGGTCTGGAGTTAACGTACCAAAAACTTCAGTTAAGCTATCAACGTATACTGGTCAACCCATTGAGCTATTGGGATGCACTACATTACCTGTAAAGAAATATTTAAACTCTCCAGTTATTCATTTAGATTTTTTGGTCACTAAAAATTCGTATCAACCAATTTTAGGAATAACTGCCTCTGCTGATAAGTTAGGTTTGATTAGAAAGTGCAATAATGTAAATAGTGTAAATTGTTGTAAAAGTATTTCTAACTTGTTATGTAAATATAATCAAGTTTCTGAAGGATTGGGTAATTTACCAGGTAAATATCATATTACCTTGTGTGAAAAATCGGTTCCTGTTGTTTCTGTGACTAGAAAAGTTGCATTTTCTCTTTTAGAACCCTTAAAGGCTGAACTTGATAGGATGGTTAAGGCTGGAGTAATAGAGAAAGTGACCGAACCTACAGACTGGGTCCGTCCATTAGTTATAGTTCAAAAGAAAAATGGTGCTTTGAGAGTTTGTTTGGATCCTCAAAACTTGATTAGAGCTATTAAGCGTCCTCAGTACAATTTACACACAATTGAGGATATCACAAGTAAATTAGCAGGAGCCAAATATTTTAGTGTGTTAGATGCCGTTTCCGATTTTTGGCAAATTCCGCTTCATGGGAGAGTTCGTGTTTGTGCACATTTTCGTCTCCGTTCGGAAGATTTAAATTCTTGCATATGCCATATGGTATTAAGTGTGCGCCTTAAAGATGTCAGAGAGTAGTGGCAGAAATGCTGGAGGATATCCAGAATGCGGACAATTTTTTTGATGATTTAATTGTTTGGGTTAAAACCTTGGAAGAGCATAATGAAACATTGGAAAAAATTCTTTAAACTATGCATAGAATTCAATCTTAAATTGAGTAAGGAAAAATCTCAAATTTGTCAAACCCGCGTTACATTTCTAGGTCACACACTATCATCAGATGGCATTGCTTGTGATAAAACAAAGTTAGAACCAATTTTCAGTATGAGTAAACCAGAGGATAAGCAAAGATTGCATCGATATTTGGAAACGATAAATTATTTATCAAAGTTTCTTCCAAATTTGTCAACATTAATTGCTCCGCTTAGAGCGTTAATTAAGAACAATACTGTTTTCCTTTGGGGTCCTTCCTATGATAAAATTTTTGATCAGGTAAAAGGGCAACTTACAAAATCCCCGGTTTTAGCATTCTTTGATCCTAGATTTGAATCTGAGATTGTTGTGGATGCATCTCCATTTGGTTTAGGAGCTGCTTTACAGCAAAGGGACAATCCTATTGCTTTCGCTTCATCTACTTTGACTCCAGCGCAGCGTAAGAGCTACGCTCATATTGAGAAAGAACTTGTAGTTGTTGTATATGGATGCAAGAAGTTTCACCAGTATGTTTATGGAACTAAATTTAAGATTTATTCTGATCTCAAACCACTGATAGCTATGTCTAAAAAGCCTTTGTCAGCCATGACTCCAAGGATGCAAAGGTTTTACTTGCAATTACAGTGTTATGATTATGATATTTTCTATGAACCCGGTAAAGAAATATTTGCGTCTGATACACTTTCAAGGGCATCCGTACTTAAAACCACACTGAAGAAGACTCTCTAGTTTTATCTGTTCTCGATAGTCTACCAATTTCTGATATTAAGCTGCAAGAAATAAGCGATGCTAATAAAAGTGATCCTATAGTGCAGGAACTAAAATCAATGTTAGAATGTGGTTGGGATAATAGTAAGGGAGTGAGTTTATCGGCTAAAATGTATCTGCAATATAAAGATGAGCTACATTTTGTTTATGACTTATTGTTAAAGCTCGATTTAATAGTTGTACCGGAAAGTATGAGGAGAGAGATTTTGAATAGGTTGCATGAAGGATATTTTGGAATTGTTAAAACTATAAGTATGGCTCGAACACGTGTGTTTTGGCCAGGGATATCTAAAGATATCTTAGAAATGATAGAGAAATGTCCAGTTTCTGCTAAATTTCAAATTGATGATGCACTGGAGCCTGAAATGCCACATGAGTTTCCTACTTCACCTTGGTTCAAAGTGGCTATATACTTCTTTTATTTCAAAGGTTAAAATTACGTAGAAGTAGTAGACTTCTATTCAAAACTTATTGAAGTGCAGCTAATTAGCAATTTACAAGCTACAGATGTAATACCTGTAATTAAATCCATTTTTGCGATACACGGTATACCCTTAAAATCATGATGGACTGATGGTGGACCGCCGTTCAATTCCCAAGACATTGATTCTTTTGCTAGAAGTTGGAAATTTAAGCATGTAAAGGTTATTACTAAATATCCTAAATCCAATGGTCAAGTAGAAAGGACCATATAGACTGTGAAACAAGTTTTCAGAAAAACGTTAGCAAACTCTAAAGATCCCTATTTGACTTTGTTGTTATAACGAGCTACTCCAGTTCTAGGATCTATTTACTCTCCTACTGAGCTCTTAATGAATCACGAACTTACTACAGTCTTAAAATGTTTGTCTATACCTAAATGAGTCCAAAATGAGAACTAACTTTCAGAAAATAGACATGCAATAGACGTTCAATGCTTAAATCTTATAGTAGAACTTTGCCCGAATTACAACATGGAGGTTCCGTGTACGTTCAAAATAGAGTTCGTCAAAGGGAACCGGCAGAAGTTTTAAGCCAGAACGAAATTCCTAGATCTTTCGTATTCGAACACATAACAGAGAAGTAAGTACAAGAAACCGGATACATTTGAGACCAAATAAATGTTCTGACTTTGCGTCTTTTGGGAATTTTACAGGTTCCTAGGAATACTCTACCAGTGATACTAATACAGAGTCTACACCTACAGTAAGACCTCAAGAGCCAGTTGATGAACCTGCATCGGATCGAATCAAGCCTGGAATCTAGTTCTTACGAGCCTATTTCCAGAAGTCCAGACAAGGGTCCGTATCGAACCAGATACGGCAGAGTTGTAAAACCACCTAGCTGTTATGTTGCCAACTTTTAATGTTAAGTTCAAAAGTAATTCATAATAATATAGGTTTGTTTATTAATAATTTAATGTTCTATGTAATTGTTTGAAATCTTCTTTGTTTTAAAGAAAGGATCGTGTATTGTATTCATGCGCGGCATGATATATAAAGGCTGTACAGAGCATGCTTGCTCTCTTCCCTTTTAGCTGAGTTGAATAAACCTTGTTGTTGTTCTAACTATGGTGTGGTCTCTGCTTCTAGACACAGGCACATAATACAACAGCTGATATCACCGATCCCTGTGTTCTCGGCCTAAACTTTCTTCAAAAATTTAACTTTACTGTAGATTAGAGAAGAACGAGATACGGACAAGGAAATCCCTCTGTTTTCAGCCAGTGTATAGCATTTAAAGTTATGCTCTGTATCAGCCAAAGAGAGAACTATTATACCAGTGAGGTCCGAAGGTCTTATCCAGTGAGTTTCCGAAATTTCTGGACAATTCAGATATGCCGTAACTGACTATCCTAACCAATTCTTTCAGAAAGGTGTCCTTGTGGCGGCTACACTCGTTGATTTAAAAAGGGAAGCCATCCCTGTGCGAGTTCTGAATCTGAAAAATAAACCCAAGATGTGGATAAAGGAGCTATTATTCCGACGTGTGAACCAGTGGTGGATATCTTCGTCCTCGAGAATTTTCTGAAGCACAATATCCTCCTTCAATTTTGGAAAATATTAAAGGACTTAATGAAGAACAGCGAAAAGAGGTAAGGAAGTTACTTAAAGAATTTCAGAACTTGTTTTCGACCTGTGTCGCTGATGTCGGCCACTGCAGTATGACACAACATAGAATTAATACAGGTGGCCATCCACCAATCAAGCAATATCCAAGACGTTTCCACTTGCGAAAAAAGAATAAGCAGAGCATCTACTTAAAATAAATCGTTGACAACGGAATAATCGAGGAATAGTCAAGCCTTTGGGCTTCGCCTATTGTGCATGTTAAAAATAAAGATAGATCAACACGATTCTGTGTTGACTGCAGGAAACCGGATGAAATTACGAAAAAAGACAGTTATCCTTTACCACGAATAGTTGGCACCCTGGATTCTTTGAACGGAAGTCAATGATCACGGCATTGGATTTGAAAAGTGGATGCTGGCAAGTTGAGATCCGACCTTAAGATAGAGAAATGACAGCTTTCACAACTGGACAAGAACTTTGGTAATTTAAGGTAATGCCTTTTGGACTTTGTAGCGTCCATGCTATATTTTAAAGTTTAATGGAGACAGTATCCTTGGACTATCGTATGAAGCCTTCTTAGTGTATCTAGATGTCATTATAATAATAGTCAGAACATTTGAAGAACATCTAAAAAACCTTCGTAAGCCTTCCAGAGACTACAGAACGCCAACCTTAAGTTAAACTCTAAGAAATGCAGATTCCGTCAAAAGGAGGTTGCTTACCTCGGATACGTTATTTCAGCAGAAGGAGGTAAAACCTATCCGAAAAAAAATTAAATCAGTAGTTAATTGACCTCGTCCAGACACAGTGCACGATCTGCGAAGTTTTCTTGGACTGTGTACCTATTATTGTCTTTTTGTAAAGAATTTCTCTGTAATAGCAAGACCTATACATAAATTAACTGAAGCTAAATAAAACTTTAATTGGACAGAAAAATGCCAGAAATCTTTCAATAGTCTAAAGCAGGCTTTGAAATCTTCTCCTGTTTCGACCCACCCCCAGACTGATAAAGATTTCATTTTCTATACTGATGCTAGTAATGAAGGAATAGCAGCCGCGCTATCCAAGAATTTTGAAAACGAAGAATGTGTCATCGATTACTTCAGCAAGAACTTAGGTAAGCCAGAAAGAAAATATTGCGTTACACGTACAGAATTACTAGCCATTGTAAAATCTATAGAGCATTTCCACCACTACCTCTATGGACAGAAATTTTTTCTCAGGACAGATTATGCTAACTTAAGATGTCTTTTGAATTTTAAAGAACCTGAAGGACGTATAGTTCACTGGATTCAAAGATTTTGAATTCAAGCATAGTAAAGGAATTTCTCATGGAAATGCAGATGTCCTCTCTCGAAGACCCCTTAAAGAAAGTTACAAACATTGCCGAGAAAAAGTTCGGAAGGAAATCAGATATTTCCGTGAAAGTTTTAACAACGACAACTGTGAACCTCTGATCGTCATGTGAGATCCAGAAAGCGCTGCTAGAAGATCCTGCTATTAAACCAATTCTGTAGAAGAAAATAAATTCGGATGATCGGCCATCTTGGCAAGATATTGTTCCGGAGAGTCCTGCAACAGAACGATACTGGGAACTTTTGGACTAATTACATCTTTAGGACGGTGATATACCGTAAGAGTAGAGAGATGATGGAAGCTCTTGTTGATGGCCACTAATTCTCCCAAAGAGGAGAATTAAAGAAGTTCTGCGAGAGACTCCTGACAGCGCATGCCGAGGGCATTTTGGAGTCACAAAACTTTAAGTAAAACACAAGAGCGATTTTATTGGGATAGACTTCACGCCGACGTTGAAAAATAGTGTAGAGAATGTCACGCTTGCGGAGCCCTAAAAGGACCTAAAACAAGAACTATAGGTCTCTTGCCGCGCTATAATGTAGGTACAACTTTCGAAAGAATGGCTTTGGATATCTTAGGAGACTTTCCCTGTAACGACGAAGGACAATAGGTATGTCCTAGTATTAATGGACTATTTTACCAAGTAGCCTGAAGCAATTCCCATTCCAGATCAGGAAGCCTCGACTGTAGCTGAAGAACTCTTTCGAATCTGGATTTCATGTTATGGCGTGCTATGGATATTGCATTCGAAAAACTTTGGCGACTAGGCGACAGAGTTGGCGACTTTAGCAACATAATTAATTTTCTAGAAAAATCTTTAATTGTCGTCCTATCTATACTGGCAGCCAGTAACTTCATGAACCTTCTAGAGATAACATCACTTCCTGCTGAATTAATATATTAAAGCAAGCTCTCAAACCAAGAGAAGTCAGTTGTAATTTGATGAGAAAGCAAGCTGGTGAGCTGAGAGATTTTGAACGCTATTGAAATTTGCTCTAATTGAGATTTATTGGAAATCTCAGATGTGAATTTGTACAAGTTCAGATTGGTTACCTATGCTATATTTGTTTTCTTAAAAATTGTGAAATAAAGTGCTTTATTTTTTTATCCTGCTTATTGGACTGCATTCACGTTTCCCCACAAGACGAATTTTGTTACAATACAATAAGATATCTTATTCATATTTGCGTTCTGATAGAGAATTCAACGAGTTTTTCAGATTCTTTTATAAGCATGAGGCAATAACATTCTTTGCATATTGTTAAGCCTGCATTGTAGCTGTTATTGCCAGAATTAAGTCTTAACACATGATTTTGATAAAAATTGCATTTCAAATATCATGTATCACACATATCGTGTGGTAGAAGGAGAAAAAATATTGCACGATACCATAAGATATCGTAACAAGATCACCGTACTACTAGAGAATTGAGGGCGTTTTACATATCACATTATGAGCCTCAATCAATAACTTTCTCTGAATATTGATAAAAAAAATTAAATTTTTAACTTCTACTTGCAGGAATTGGGTGTTTCCATGTGCTAAAAACCATTGACGGACGTATGATCGCGACTGGGAGATCCAATGCAGTATCCGTGATGACGTTTTCTGTCAGACACTTGCTGAATTCGTACGAATTTGGCTAATCTGGTTTACAGTGGGCGATCATTTCTTGAAGCTTCTCTTTGTCTTCATTTCTGGTAAAAAGAAATCAAATATTTCAACTAGTTTATTATAAATGATCGGTCAAAACATGTGACACTATATTTTTCACATCACAACATATTAACTATTTGTAACGGTTTTCGGATAAAACATTCAGAGCAGACTTCAACGAATATTTCAATCGAATTTAAATTGTAAAATTTTCGGAAAGTCAATAAAATTTGATTTTTTCTTAGATAGTACAGTAAAATGTCTTTAATTGTAAATACCAAATTAGTGACATTTAAAAGTATGAACTCATATCTGAAATTTATGTCTATGAGATAATATTATATATTACACGTTTCAGAAGAGGAGGTGCAGGCTTGATTGGGTGTAGATATTAAATAATTCTGTTTCGTGACCGAAACAAAGTATGTACACCCATTCAAACCTGAACCGCCTCTTCTCAAACCTGTAAAATATGTTTGTAATAAATTAGATTTTTCCGTGTTTTAAATTTAATTATTATTTCCCTATGCTTAAATTCTGAGTTAAAAACTACTGCCACTTTAACCTAAAGAGGTCCAGATTCATCCAGTTTTAACACTTTCCCGGAACCCCCTTCTTCAGCAATATTAGAAGCGCATGGGTTGCCTCCATCTTTCCTTCTCATCTAGCCGACCATGGCTTGATTCTGCAAATATAAAATAACCTTCAAAATGGAATACTGTTTGGCTTTGGGATCCTTCCGGTGATAAAATTTTTGATCATGTAAAAGAGCAACAAAATCCCCGGTTTTAGCATTCTTCGATCCTAGAGTTGAATCTGAGATTGTTGTGGATGCATCTCCATTTGGATTAGGAGGTGTTTTACAGCAAAGGGGCAAGCCTATTGCTTTCGCTTCATCTACTTTGACTCCAGCGCAGCATATTGAGCAGCGTATGATCTACGCTCATATTGAGAAAGAACTTGTAGTTGTTGTATATGGATGCAAGAAGTTTCACCAGTATGTTTATGGAACTAAATTTAAGATTTATTCTGATCTCAAACCACTGATAGCTATGTCTAAAAAGCCTTTGTCAGACATGACTCCAAGGATGCAAAGGTTTTACTTGCAATTACAGTGTTATGATTATGAGATTTTCTATAAATCCGGTAAAGAAATGTTTGTGTCTGATACACTTTCAAGGGCACCCGTACTTAAAAACCACACTGAAGAAGACTCTATAGTTTTATCTGTTCTCGATAGTCTACCAATTTCTGATATTAAGCTGCAAGAAATAAGCGATGCTGATAAAAGTGATCCTATAGTGCAGGAACTAAAATCACTGTTAGAATGTGGTTGGGATATCGGCTAAAATATATCTGCAATATAAAGATGAGCTACATTTTGTTTATGACTTATTGTTAAAGCTCGATTTAATAGTTGTACCGGAAAGTATGCGGAGATAGAATTTGACTCAATTGCATGAAGGAGATTTTGGTATTGTTAAAACTATAAGTATGGCTCGAACATGTGTGTTTTGCCCAGGGATATCTAAAGATATCAAAGAAATGATAGAGAAATGTCCAGTTTCTTCTAAATTTCAAATTTCATTTTTTGCGTCTTATGCAAGGATGTTTTGACTGTTACAGTGAATAATAATGGAAAGTTTTCAAAACATATTTTCTATATCCAGTAATGAAATGTTTTGAAGTGTTCAGAAGGGTACTAAGGGGTTCTGACTACTGCTTGCTAAAGCTCGCCAACCCCAGGAGGATTGCAACGCAATTGTTTTCGAGGAGGATTGCTACGCAAACCTTGCTCACTTGCAAACTTCGCTCTCTATAATCAGAACACTGTGTGTCCTAGCAAAAATATTGTAAAATATTTATATATATACGAATCAGATTTATTTTGCTTCTGGTGCTTTAATTTAAATCAGCACAGAATAAAATATTTTAGACTCAAAAATATATTTTTCTTCAAATAAAACTTACGAAGAAAATTATGAAAGTGATAAACAAATGAATAAGATATGCAAAATTAAAACAATATAATTATTCTAAAATCTAACTCTAAAAACAACTTAGATTTAATATTATTAATAAAGAGATTGTGGTCTTACATCTTATCACTATGAACATAAAAAAATACAGTATTATAAATAAATGAAAGTCATAAGCTGATTTCCTTTTAATGCTTTCACCTTAGTCAAGAAAGATTAAAACTTTTGGCCCTGAAAAGGACCGTTTTTTATGTAGTGAAAGCATCAGGAAGTCAAATTCAACAGGCATTGATGTATCAGAGAATTCTCTTAAACATTTTTTAAAAAAATAATTCAACTCTATTCCACGATATATGCAAACACATACATAAAATCATGAATATATGCATTGTAAATACAATATATTGCCCTTCTGAACACTACAAAAAATTTCATTCCTAGATATAAAAAACATGATTTGAAAAATGTCCATTTTTATTCACCATAAAAGTCAGACATCCTTGCATAAGACACTTAATAAATTAGCAAATTTGCACTACATCATTACACTAAAAAAAGAATTCTCTTAAACAATTGATATACATTTTTAAAAAAATTAATACTGTATTGCAGGTCAAAATTTAAATTATATACAAAATATAAGCTACATACATATAAAAGGGTTATGTTAATGTTCATGGTATTTCTCTGTAAACACAATTACATACCTTTTTGATCGAAGAGATCACTGAAACACTATCAAACCTGGCTCTAGACAAACCAACATAAAGTTGGGCATGTGTAAAACCAGTACAGTAAATTCTTGATTATCCAGCATTAAAGTATCCGGAAAGCTCAACTAACCGGAAAAATTAGAAAATGAGTTTTTCTAAAAATTTTACATCAGAGCGCTAGAATTTAGAACGCCCAAACTGTTCCATTCACACGGGCAATTTATTTCTGGAATGCAACATTCGCTACGCACGGAGAGTCGTAGAAGGAAAAATATCAATATACAGTACAGTGACATACACATGACTCTTTTTCCGCGTTCGGTGGTTGAAAAGCAAATGTGAAAACCAAAGGGAAAAAACAGTTCCTCACCTTCCGATGAAAAAGCAAAATCGACAACGAAAAAAAAAATGGTTAAGGGATAGAATCGGAAAAAAAGGCTACAATCTCCCCCATTTTTCCCATCACACTCAGCTATCCGGAAATCAGCATTTCCTGAGGTTAGTTAAGCTTTTAACGTAGATAACACCAAGCACACTTTATTAGAAGTTTGGTCTTAGGATTTATTAATGGTCATAGAAAATGCCAAACGTACAGGGAATTGTTTTCTTTTAAAAATAAAAGGAATATTATTGTCCGATGGGATGAGCGGTATTCAGGGAATTAAAAATGTTTCTTTTGAGCTTAACTCAATCATTTCTGCTTCAATAACGTTACGCTTTAGTTTTGTCACCATTAGCCTTGTTGCACAGCCTGTTGCACAGGCCTTTTGAAGGCATCAAATTTTGAAGTAGCATTATCACTGCACTTTATTTTTACTACTTGCGGTTGGTTTGGCAAGTAAATGGCCAAACTCATGATTACCTACATGAGATTTTTCTGAGAGAGAAAATTCAATGAGTCTCCACATCGCTTCAGGAGCACTTACATATCTACATTACATATCTGCATTATGAGCAGCAAACCTGTAGGAATAATATTACAACTATGTAACCCTAACACGTTTTGCAGATCTTCTTTCTTCAACATGTACCAAGTTGGAATTCCAACCGCATTCTCCATTCAGAAATAGAAGAGGATAAACCATAGGATTGCTGCACTGATTAAGTGGTGAAATATTTTTGTTTGTATTAACTGTTAGCAACTGGATAAATGCAAATATCTCGATTTGCTGGGGGCTCTACGTCATCTCCGACAAATATTGCAGCAACCTCTGTCCTTGAAGTAGGTGCATTATACCTGCGCAAGTCGAAATTTGGATGTTCCATAAAAACCATTTTAACATTTACAGCTGGATTAGATTGCATTAATTGATGAATCTGCAGATATGATTCCGCAAATGGATTTATGCTTCGTAATAAAGCGTCCAACTTCTCCATTACAGAGTGAAGGCAGGCTTGATTATTCTCCATACGTCTATTCCTTGCTTCACTAGAGTCAGATATGTCAGAACTTCAAATGACGATTCATTTGAAAATTTCAATGGGAGTGTTATAGCATTCATTTTTTGTCTCATGCCCCAGTTTACAAGAAAGGAAAAGATGTTTGTATACTAAACACATTTTTGGCTGATAGCCAAAAATGTGTCTATAGTCCAGGCCATGTCTGTATCATTCATTTGAACAGAGAGGAGAAACCATATGATAAATCTGACCATGTATATGGAAACACTTTGGACATGTTCCAAGAGGTGCCTTTATTTTAGCCTCCATAGATGCAAAGGCTAATGCAGCATTATATTCTCGAATTTGCTGTTGATAGTTTTTTGCTTCCTGTGAATTGCTGCAGAGTAATTGCTTGAAAAGATCAGGAGCTTCTGTCAGATGAACTTTCCCATCATGACAGTATTTGGTATATTTTTTCTCTAGTTCACTTCGTTTTCTTAATAAAATGCATCACAAAATTCGCACACATCAGACATATTGCTACAGATATGTTCCGGGACATTCACCTCAATTTGAGAATGAACACGATTTGCCTCAGTTGATCAGAACGTTTTCTGGCTCGCCTAAACTTATCAGCTTTATTTCTAGCTAAACTCCTTTAATACGGTTGGAATTCCAACTTGTAACATGTTAAAGAAAGAAGATCTGCAAAACGTGTTAGGGTTACATAGTTGCAATATTATTCCTACAGGTTTGCTGTTCGTAATGCAGATATGTAATGTAAGTAATGTAGTTATGTAAGTGCTCCTGAAGCGATGTGGAGACTCATTGAATTTTCTCTCTCAGAAAAATCTCATGTAGGTAATCATGAGGTTGGCCGTTCACTTGCCAAACCAACAGCAAGTAGTAAAAATAAAGTGAAGTGATAATGCTACTTCAAAATTTGATGCCTTCAAAAGGCCTGAGCATCGGGCTGTAAGAAAACAATTCCCTGTACGTTTGGCATTTTCTATGACCATTAATAAATCCTAAGACCCAACTTCTAATAAAGTGTGCTTGGTATTAACTAATCCTTTTTTTACACATGGCCAAATTTATGTTGGTTAGGCTAGAGCCAGGTCATTTGATAGTGTTTCAATTATCTCTTCGACCAAAGAGATATGTCATTGTGTTTACAGATTAATACCGTGAACATTAACATAATCCTTTTATATGTATGTAGCTTATATTTTGTATATAATTTAAATTTTGACCTGCAATACAGTATTAATTTTTTTAAAAATGTATATCAATTGTTTAAGAGAATCGTTTTTTTAGTGTAATGATGTAGTGCAAATTTGCTCATTTATTAAGTGTCTTATGCAAGGATGTCTGAATTTTATGGTGAATAATAATGAAAATTTTTCAAATCATGTTTTTTATATCCAGGGATGAAATTTTTTCGTAATGTTCAGAAGGGCAATATATTGTATTTACAATGCATATATTCATGATTTTATGTATGTGTTTGTATATATAGTGGAATAGAGTTGAATCATTTTTTTAAAAAAAATGTTTAAGAGAATTCTCTGATACATCAATGCCTGTTGAATTTGATTTCCTGATGCTTTCACTACATAAAAAGCGGTCCTTTTCAGGGCCAAAAAATTTTAATCTTTCTTGACTAAGGTGAAAGCATTAAAAGGAAATCAGCTTACGACTTTTATTTATTCATAATACTGTCTTTTTTATGTTTATAGTGATAAGATGTAAGACCACAATCTCTTTATTAATAATATTAAATCTAATTTGTTTTTAGAGTTAGTTTTTAGAATAATTATATTGTTTTAATTTTACACATGTTATTCATTTGTTTATCACTTTCATAATTTTCTTTGTAAGTTTTATTTGAAGAAAAATATCTTTTTGAGGCTAAAATATTTTATTCTGTGCTGATTTAAATTAAAGCATCAGAAGCAAATTAAAGGATTCATATATATATATATATATATAAATTTTACAATATTTTTGCTAAGACACGCAGTGTTTTCAATGTAGCAAGCGAAGCGAGCAAGGTTTGCGTAGCAAAGGCGGGAGGATTGCAATCCTCCGGGGGATTGGCGAGCTTTCGCGAGCAGGGGCAGAGCCCCCTAGTAATAACTAATTTGATTTTAAAAAATTAGATTATGCCTACTTTAGGGGGCTTATCTCTCTCCCTCCGCGGATCCACTTCCATACACATATATGGTTAATCAAACTTTTTATATTACAAGTATTTAAGTTATTGTTACGCACTTATTACAAGTATTTAAACCAGTATACTGTCTTAAATACTTCCAGTATATTTTTATACTGGTTCAAAATTTCCAGTATGTTTTCATACTGGTATCAAAATTTCCAGTATGGTATCATACCGGCTTCTAAATTTCCAGTGCGGTATCATACCGGCTTCAAGATTTCCAGTATGGTCTCATACCGGCTTCAAGATTTCCAGTATGGTTTCATACCGGCTTCAAAATTTCCGGTATGGTTTCATACCGGCTTTAAAATTTCCGGTATGTTTTTACTGGTTCCGGTATGTTTTTACTGGTTCCTGGATCATTTTTACTGGTTCCGGTATCATTTTGATACCGGTATTTTGAATTTTTTCCAATAGGGTTCTTCTACTTCAATGGTAAAAATTACGTAGAGGTAGTCGACTACTATTCAAAATTTATTGAAGTGCAACTAATTAGTAGTTTACAAGCTACAGTTGTAATACCTGCAATTAAATCCATTTTTGCGAAACACGGTATACCCCTAGAGTTAATAAGTGATGGTGGACCGCCGTTGAATTCCCGACACTTTGATTGTTTTATTAGAAGTTGGAAATTTAAGCATGTAAAGGTGAGTGCTAAGTATCCCAAATCCATTGGTCAAGTAGAAAGGACCATACAGACTGTGACACAAATTTTTTTAGAAAAACGTTAGCAGACTCTAAAGATACCTATTTGGCTTTGTTTTTGTACCCAGCTACTCCAGTTCTAGGATCTATTTACTCTCCCGCTGAGCTCTCTCTCGCTTAATGAATCGCAAACTTTCTACAGTGTATCCAAGTTTGTCGATGCATAAACTAGTCCAAAATGAGAGTTATTACAACTATCAGAAAAGGCTGAGTGATAAACGTGCAATGCTTAAATCTTATCGCAAAACTTTGCCCGAATTACAACCTGGAAGTTCTGTGTTCGTGAAAAATAGAGTTCGTCAGTGGGAACCGTCAGAAGTTTTACGCCAGAACGAAATTCCTAGATCTTATCGTATTCGAACAAATAACGGAGAAGTAAGAACAAGAAATCGGATACATTTGAGACCAAATAAATGTTCTGAATTTGCGTCTTTTAAGAATTTTACAGATTCGGAGGAATACTCTACCAGCGATGCTATTCCAGAGTCTACAACTACAGTAAGACCTCAAGAGCCAGTTGATGAACCTGCATTGGATTCCCAATCAAGCCTGGAATCTAGTTCTTACGAGCCTATTTCCAGAAGTCCAGACAAGGGTCCGTATCGAACCAGATACGGCAGAGTTGTAAAACCACCTAGCTGTTATGTTGCCAAGTTTTAATGTTAAGTTCAAAAGTAATTCATAATAATATAGGTTTGTTTAGTAATAATTTAATGTTCTATGAAATTGTTTGAAATTTTTTTTGTTTTAAAGAAAGGATCGCGTAATGTATTCAAGCGCGACATGATATATAAAGGCTGTACAGAGCATGCTCGCTCTCTTCCCATTTAGCTGTGTCTAATAAAGGTTGTTGTTGTTCTAACTACGGCGTGGTCTCTGCTTCCAGACCCAGGCTCATAATACAACATTATATATAATCATACAGAAACAAATAAACAAGACATATCAAGAAGCAAATCTTATACTAAAAAGTCATTATTTGAAAAATACAACCAAATTGAAAATACTATAGATACCATGAACATAAAATTAGGTTTCAACATTTATATATCAACATGTAAAAAAAACCTCTGTTGTTATTAAAAGTATTGAAAAATGCAATCCAAGTATATGGAGTTTTCAACAATTAATAAAGCAGCTTAGCTTTGCACAAGCTTTATATATATACATATATATAAATAATAAATAAAGTGAAATTGAAGAAAAATGCAAAAACCAACTGCCTTTAATGTGGCACAAACAGAATACTATATAAAGAGAAATAATTTTAAAAAATCAAGAACAGATAAATTATACACCAGAAATATAACTTCTCTTCTTGCGCGTATATGAACAATAGCGGAGAAAAAATAAACAAATCAAAGAAATGCCCAAATTTACTACTTAAAATCAAATGAATAAAAATTTAATTCGAAATTTTGACGGAGTCAGCTCCGTATTGTGCTAATCCATGAATGTGTCAAATTTTGTCCCGTTAAGTCAAACAGTCTGGGAGGTGCATAAATAGCAGAATATGAACATACTTTTAAAAAATTGCTCTTTTATATATATATATATATAAATTGCCGACCATTTTAGTTGTTTCTGAGTAACACATTACTACAACAGGTAATCATTTGGCTGTAAGTTAGAACTGTGAACTAGTTGAACAAATCTTTCAGTGTTGCAGGAATTTTTCGGAAAATTGTGTCCTTTAATATGCCCTATAAGAAGTAGTCGCAGGAGGTGTGATCGAGTAAATCCATGCCTATTCCAGTAAATGTGGCATGGCTGACAACAAGGACACTAGTCGAGCTTTGAAGACTTGATCTGTGAAGCGTTTAATACAGTTTAGAGGGTGGCTGAAAATTTCATTCTGACGAATGAATTCCATTTTGAATACTAAACTTTTTCTGATTGCATAAGTGAAAAGTTTTAATAAAATATACTAGTAATAAAATATACTGTTTTATAAAATATACTGTTTTATAAAATATACTGTTTTATAAAATATACTGTTTTATAAAATATACTAGTAATAAAATATACTGTTTTATAAAATATACTAGTAATAAAATATACTGTTTAATAAAATATACACCTACGACTTAGTGCGCGAAAAATTTGAATTATTAATTTGTTTAAATTCACACATGTAAATGTTTCGTTACATGTTGAAAGGGAAAATTAAAAGTTTTGATGGTTGTTAATACATAATTGGAAAACTAACAGGAGTGTATGCTGTTATAGTTAGGTAATTTGTTTATCTATGCTAACACACTTTTGTATACTATGTTTTCTGTTTTACGTTTTTTGCATGGGTGTAGAGGTTTTGTGGTCTGGACACATGTGAACACACCACATAAAGTTATCCATGGGAAAAATATGGTTTTTCCAAATGTACGCCTTCCCCTTTGAGTGTCTGGAATTGAGCCTGGCAAATGCTAATTTTAAAAGGAATTTGTTGCCTTCTGAACTTGGATGGTAAATCCTTCGGTATTGTCGGAATGCGTGAAATTAAAACAGTCTCTCGTTTTCAAGCACTCTCACGACGTTTGGACCTAGGTCTGCAATTTGTAACCGTGCGCAGTCTGGGTACATCGAGGTTACGTATCAATAGTACTGGCACACCGACTTTTAATCTCAACTTGTCGGAAGGTACCCCTGACAATTCTAAGGAATTGAAGAACTTGTTATCTGTTATATGAAGAAATTGATGTTAATTGTTATTGCCCATTAGCGTATCTACAGGTAGATATTCTGTAATACCTCCCTCCATTTTTGACATATTTTTTTATTTATCTGACCTAAACTTTCATTAATTACCAATTCAACAACTATTCTCCATCCCTCATATGTTCTCCATTACTGTAAATTACATCATTGTACTCAATGGTATCATCAGGCCGTTATAATCTGTGGAATATACCATCCATCATGCTATATATGTCATCCACTTCTACCATTCAAAAGAATACATAGAACAAAATACTGTATCTTCGCGTATTTTCCTTTCGTTATAATTAACATTAGTTTCTAAATTTTAATCTAAAAACTCTTGCAGCTATATCATATCTATCAATAGATTTCTGTCCCGACGTCAATTTATCGAAAGCTTCTTGAATAAAATCTGATATGGAAAAGATACAAATATAAATAACTAAAATTAAATAGACTGCAAACTCGAAAAATGAAAAGCAAGCGTCGAGTTGAGTAATTCTAGTTATTATTCCATAAATAAATTATTTGTTTATTTTCTCAGAAAGATCACATAATCGCGGTTTTCTTTATGATCACGTGATGTTTGACATTAAAAATAAGTTATTCCACATGTGGTTTGGCTGTGAAAGCGTTACAAACAAACATACCTTCTCACTTAATATATTATTAAGGATTAACGATTTATTATTTCTTAGGAAATTCAGATAAAAATGACAGGTGATATGAACTGCGGTGGTTTTTTAATCTAATTAAATAAGCTTTAGAATTCTTTAAGAACCAATGAAAACATTGCCAAACGATATTTAACACAAAATAAACAGAAAAATTAATGGCAAAGTAATTACACCGTTGCCTAGCAACTCATCAGTATGAACTCTAGTATCATTAAATTTGATTTATTTTAAAATCGTCTGCGTGTCAACTTATTAAAATTTGAAAAATTAATAAAAATTGAAGGAAAAATGTCACAGATATAAAATTTATATCATTAAGAAGATAAACCTTTTAACTTTAAGATGGTATCAAAATAATTTTCGGGTGATAATTTGCTCCGAACTTACAGTGGAAAAACGGTTTCGGTTACTTTTTAATTAACTGACTGTTTAATTACCTTTAGCGCTTTGAAAAGTTGACAGTAATCTTACCCTAGTCTTAATTAATAAGTGTGCAAAGTTTGGTTGAAATCAGTGCCGTGGTTTAGGAGGATATGTGGAACATAGATACAAACCCACAATGACTTTTATTTATATTAAGATATTATAGCATTATATGTAAACTTAACGCCTTTAAACCTGATGGTATATAAAATATTTTAAGTTACAGTACAAAATATCTTTAAAGCTCTATATCTCAAAATGAGTTCATTTGATATAACAGGGCTATATGTTTCTTTTTCTTATATATAACGCGTATGATATCTTAAGAACTATTGAATATTTTAACATGAAATTTTTAGTGAATGTATATTATGCTATATTTTACAAATTGAACCACACTATTTTGCATTATCTCTCTACAGAAGTTTTGTTTGGGGGGGGGAGTTGAAGTTGTTTCTCGATATTAATGTTTTTCTCATCGTGAATTCCATTTTCCTTCAATACCAAAACATTTTCTGATTGCATTCGTGAAATTCAACCCCTTTTAACACTCTGGAATATAAAATATTTTTAGTTACAATAAAAAATTTCTTTAAAGAGCTATATCGCAAAATATGTTTTTTGATATTGCGCACATGATATGTCAAGAATTATTGAATATTTTTAACTAAAATTTTTATTGAATTTATATTATCCTAAGTTCTACAAATTGAAACACATTTTTTTTAGCATTTTCTTTCTACAGAATTTTTGTGGTGGTGGGGGGGGGGGGGGTTGAACAATTAAAATTTTAACAATTTTTAACACTTTATTTTAAATTGGTATATAAAATAGAAATAAAATTTAATTGTAAATAAATTGTGGTTCAATTTCTTAAACAGATTGTTTTGATTACTTAGATACCCAAAATATTGTGTTTAAACCAATATTTTATCAGTAATCATGCGCGAAAGGTGAGTATATTATTTTTTCACCATCAATTATACCCATATTTTTAACTCTCTCAAATAAATACATATCAATAATAAGATTTGAAAATGTGTGTACAATAACAGAAAAAAACAGATATTTTTCTTCGAAAAAAAGAGAATTTGTATAATGTTTTCTTTTAAAGATATAATGTATCGAATTTGACAGCTTTTTCCACATTTTGCGGAGGTCGTATGTCCCCTTAAAATAGCATTGGAATGAAGTTATTTTTCTAGAAAGGATTTATTGTTAAAATTCTATATTACAGTTTTGGTTTTTTCATATATTTATAAGCATATCAATTATTGATTTCTGAGTTTATTTAATTTAATCGTATATTTTGTCTTAGGTTCTGAATTTCACAAGTTAATCTTTAAAACATTTCAGCATTTCACAGTCTTTTGTAATAGCAGATCTAAAAAAATGATGCTAAAGTAACTTTAATTTCATTCGAAAATATAGTTAAACTTGTAAAGGAGGCATTAATACAACAAGAAGATATTTTTAAATATCTTCTTGCATAAATAACAAAACACGAACATACTTTTAAAAAATTGCTCTTTTATATATATACATAGATTACCGACCATTTTAGTTGTTTCCGAGAAACACATTACTACAATAGGTAATCATTTGGCGATAAGTTAGAACTGTGAACTAGTTGAACAAATCTTTCAGTATTGCAGGATGTTTTCGGAAAATTGTGTCCTTTAATATGCCCTATAAGAAGTAGTCGCAGGAGGTGTGATCGAGTTAGTATACAGGCCAATCCATGCCTATTCCAGTAAATGTGGCATGGCTGACAACAAGGACACTAGTCGAGCTTTGAAGACTTGATCTGTGAAGCGTTTAATAGAGTATAGAGGGTGGCTGGGAATTTCATTCTGACGAACATATCTTTGAACTTATGTTCGTTAATCGATCATCCACTGCATGGCTGTTGGTTTCTCTTTTTTCTGATTCCTTGAACGTAAACTAGAAATTTTTTACGTACAGGTTAATCTTAAGTTAATTTAGGTTTTCTGAGTCTTTTATGCTGTAATCTATTGGGAGAAAAGTAAGTGAATTCCGTGCACGGGCACAATGATCAAACAGAACAAAATAAACAACAAAAACCGTCTTCAGGAGAACTTTTGGCGCTATTTCTAATGTTAGTTTTCTTAGTCAGTTTTTGTATTACTTGTTTCAAATCTTTCATTTTTATGGGAACAAATATATGTGGGAAATAGAATCGTTTAGTTGTGTTCATAATGCATTTGATTCTAAATTTTTTCAGATTATATTTATACACTTGCAAAACATTCTTATTTTTCTTATTTTATTCTTATTTTGAAAGCAAACAAAAGTTATTCTGTACAAATATTTAATAAAAATATAAGGGAACAATATTATGTCAAATATCCATGAGAATACTTTATGAGCTATAACATGAGCATTACTCAGTAGACTGGAATATATGATATCTTTTTGTTTTCGAACCAGCACACTTTAATAATCTTTTTATTTGTCCATAAAGGAATGAAATTGAAATAATATTTTTCATTTAATATCACGAAATAAAATAATAATTATCTATTTATTTATTTTTGCTTCGAGTTATTTTACATTTCTTTGAATAAGGACTCGATATTAAAAAAGAAAAGGAAAAGGGATGCTAGGAAGATTCATGAGATACATTTCAGGCCTAAATATACTGTAGCTAGCTGATAACCTGGCTTATTCGGGATACTTTTTTTCCATACAAACATTACCACTAACTCTCCCCAATAAACGTAAATCTTCCTTGAATCCTCTATTTCTGAATTGAATCTTTGAAATCTGGCCTATTTATTACCTTAGAGCTTAAAACTCGGCATAGCTCGTGTCCATATATTTTCATATGCCCGCCTCACGAGCACAATGAACCATGCAGTTTCTGTTTCAAACGGAACAAAGTAAGCAACAAAAACCGTCTTCAGGAGAACTTCTGGCGCCATTTCTAATGAAAATTAAGAGATTTCCATAATCCTGCTCCGTGCAAAGCGATTGTCACATTAAAAGCAAGGACTGAGATAGTTCTCATCTTGTTCTATATATGAACTGCTTTTGGAACTCAAATTCTGTATTATCAACAAAAAGCTGTATCATTTGTCAATCTTTATGATTTTTAGTTACGAGGATTTTTAAAATGCATTGCGGGTCAAAGACATGCTACTGATTTCGCAGTTTTAAAAGACCAAATTATACTACATGCCATGCAAACGAACCCCGATATGCAGCGAGCCAAAATGTCAGGTATGTTATGTAGATATTGGAACACTAGAATGATATTGCCATATTTGTAATTAACAATAAACGTTTCACGTATTCTTCAGAATTTATTCAGGTAGTAATGAAGCATTTGTTTATCGCATATATATTTGCTGCAGCGCCAAGATATTCCTTTGAGGTGACGTAGCTATATGTTTCATGTTACAAAATACAGATTATTAATATATAATATCATATAATACATTATATAAGCATATATATTACCTTTATACACTATCTGATCAAAAGTATCCGGACACTTTCAGATTTTCGCATTTTTTAGAATTTCTCCTGAAGGTTAAAGGTTAAATTAGGGAGCCACCAAAAAGGGACGAACACGAAAGAAATTTCGACTCAGCCCGTTTTAAAGAAAGATTATAACTAGATGAAACTTTCATCAATTTTAATAATTGATGTGCATAATATTTACATGAATTTAAGTGAACCAGCAAAAATATTCGAGAAGATATAAAGATTTTCTTAAAAACTCTCAAATTTTCTCCCATGTTTCTTTTTATAACATGCAGTTTTCTGTTACATTATACGACACGTTTTTTGTTACATTATACGAAAAATGTGGAAAAAACATTTTGAATATTAGAGGAAATATGAGTAGTTGTAGTAAATTAAATTTTACTGCGCATGCGCGATACATGCGTAATTTTTCTTTCATAACTTCAAAGCCAGATTTCTAGGAAAACATATCTAAAAAAATACAGTCAAATGTCATTAAGATTTAGAAAGATATCATCACTGCAGTGAGCAGAATTTATGCTTCCTCTAAGAGAAGTAAAACGATGAGGGGTTTTCCACAAATTCATCTTTTTCAAACTTGAATCTCCGAACAGTAATAGTCTAACTGCAATTTACATTATGAATATTATTTATAAGTATGCCTGGGTATTTAGCATGTTTAATCTTTATAGAATTCTATAAAATTATTCGAAGATTTGATTAATTGATTATAAAATTATTCGAAGATTTAATTAGTTGATTATAAAATTATTTGAAGATTTAATTAATTGATTATAAAATTATTTGAAGATTTAATTAATTGATTATAAAATTATTTAAAGATAAAAGATTCGAAGTCTGGTGGCCTCTACATGGTAATTCTCCTCATGTTCTGTGGAGTCATCTTATAAAAACCGATCCCTAAAAGCGAATTATTGATCACTAGACTCAGCGAATTTTCAATTTGTTTAGATACCGCAGATCCGTCCTATGCCATTTTTATCAGTATAATCGATTGGTCGTTACATCCGCGCTCACTACAAGCGACAACTACTCTATATACAAAATAAAAATAAAATATACCTAAGAAACCTCCATAAAGGAAGAAAAATGTCAACTACAAGCATGGCCGTTCACAGTTTGGACCGTGGGGAAATGGAACATGGCATTTATCTGCGTGTGTGAAAATGTACGCGTGCGTGTGTTAATAAAGTCCTTTTACTATTCATGCAGAATTAAACAGGCAATGATGCACCCTAGAAAATCCAATTATAGAAATTTAGAATAAATATAACATCAATACACACTGACAGAATGCAATAATGTATAATGCAAAAAAATTAGTTTACGTCAGATAACCACGGACTGAAACTCTGTTTTTTATTCTGTTCATTTGGGAATCTTAGGGCACTTCTAAA
>BGPR01010970.1:28062-48156 GCA_013235015.1 Araneus ventricosus | reverse complement strand
AAAAAACAGACGGATGAAATTTTATTCACGCTCTTTACACAAAATTGTATATATATGTAAAAGTTTGGGCGAAAACCATCTGCAAGAAATCGGTCTGTTTGTTCATCAATATGCATGTGAACATGATCACACAAAAAAGCAACTAACTACATAGCTGAAATTTGGCATATGATTTTATTACTAAAACTGTGAAGTTGTTTTCAAATTTTAGACCGAATCCTTCAATGGTTAATTCTCTGTCGCACGCATATGAACGTTAAACTTAAAAACGCAACAAACTTGATGAATAAATTTTAATAAACGATTTTTACGCCAAAATTTTAGATCAGTTTATAGTTATGGACAAAATGCGTTATGATCTTATTATCCTTGAGCTCTCGAAATTAAACTTAAATTTAATTTTTAATTCAAGAATGTTTTTTTCCTCTTCAAAAAATATCCATGAACTCAAGCAAGAAATATATAAAAAATAATTTCTTGAATTGTTTATGGCCATCTCGAAATTTATTCCCATGCCTATCCATCTGTTTTGTATATAATAATTTCAAATGTACCTAGAATTTTATAGCGTTCAAATGTGTTGTGATGTTTCCTCCCCGAGAGCACCGTTCCCAAGGGAAAGACAGTCCAGTTCCTTTCATGTCAGCCGCAAACCGCAGGACAGCTGCACTTGGTGGTCGTTAACGAGATGTGCGCAAGAGTAATGGCTTCACACAGAGAGCCGCCAAACAGCAGATGAATCAATATCTGTCAGAGAGCGCATTAGCGGTACCCTTTCGTGTCACCCCTGTATAGCCAGATGGTGGCAAAACCTAAGAACCTTCCCCATGGTTGGATTTTGACCACTGGGAACAAGGAAGGTTAGTCGTTGATCACCCGGGAGTACGATTAGCCAGTGGAGTGGAAGGAAGGTGGAGCTCCACCCTTGAGGTAGGGGATAAAGACAGAATGCTGAATGGAGAACGAGAGGGCGGTGAAGAACCGTTTAGGAGGCTCGAACTTGGTTTCAGACTCCGGAAGCGCTGACAGAGAGCTGTGTGATCAGCTCGGATTTAAAGTCCCGAATTAATTCGGACTTTGGTAAGCAACCCCGAGGAATCGGCAATTTCCCGAACTCTCGGCTCATCAACTTGCGAGCACTCCTGGTAGTCTCGTGGTTACGTATCACGTTGATAGGTGGAAGCTATCCATCCTGTGATTATTGTTATTATTCTTTGTGGACTAATTTTCTATTGAACTTTGACGTCTTAGAACTATGATCTTATTGACTGAACTTTGTAAATAATCATATTTAATCTAGACTTCTCTGGAGAAGTGTTCTCTTAATTATTGCTGTATAAATAAAAGTACTTAGGTCAACCTAAGCTTGCATTTATTTGATCACATCTAGGCCAAGACACCATAGTTTGTAAGTAAGCTTCTGAGTGTTCATTTCGAAATTTGTACATTTTAACCCTCTGAGCGGCCAATTATTTTGATCTTTTAGCTTTCAGGTTAGAAAACTGAGCTTTTGAGCTTTTAAAGTTTAGGAAGCGAACATTTTTGCATTTAATTATATCTCTGAAATCTTAAGAGTACTCAATCCAAGTTTGTTTAAGGAAATATGTATATAAATAATATCTATCCTCTTTTGAAATGAACCTGAAAAATGGAAAAAGACGTTTCCGCCGCTAGGACGGTTAGTTAGTATTTTTTCTTCTGCTTTTTTGAATGGGCTTTCATGCGAGATGCGTATTTTTTTAGGAAAAAAAGGGAAAAATTCGCTCCATAACTATCCATTTGCTTAAAGAACCAAACAGTATGATTCCAGGTTCAGGGGTATAGAATTGAGCTCTGTTTCTTCATAGACGTGGCTTGTCACAACTCTTTTCAGTTCTCCCTGAATTGGGAAGAAACGAGACAGTCTATTTATTAACCTTTGGCTCAAAAAGTCGAAACATCTTGCTCAACAATGCTTATTTTTATTATCACGGCTATCTTTTGTGGAAGGAAGGAAAAAACTGAATACGTATCTCTTAAAAATGGCTAAATTTTGGAGAAATGTAGTTTAAGTGATGCCATGATTCCGTTGAAAATGCACTTTTTGCCTTCTCGCGTATGAAATATGGAAAAAGAAGGTACAGATTGTCTATAAATAATTGTCGGTGGTTCCTTGCCTCATAACTTTCGAATAAAAACACGAAGATAAATATTATTACATATTCACGAAATACAACTCATAACTTTTTTAATAACACAAACAAAGTTATTTCCACATGGCAACTTCTCGCTTCATTTAACCACCGACACTTGGCAGGAAATTAAGTTCAGACTCGATGTGTTAAACGCTACGAAATTACTTATCTTTGTCCGCCATGATGAGCGCTGAATTCGTTGATGTCAAACGTCCTACCGATGCTATAGAGTGAAAGCTTGGAGAGGGGTGTCAGGTCATGTGTTGTCTTCGTCACCTGACCACGGATTAAAATGAAGAGGACCGCTCCAAAGTAGAGATAAAAAATATATATATTATTTTCATGGCGACACTTCGCGTTGCTGTAAGATGAGACGCAAATATAACAAAACTAAACTGAATCAACCCAACATAGCCCTTGTGCTGCTTCAAAACGGGACGTTAATATAACTAAACTAAACTAAACTAAATCAATCCAAAATAGCCCTCGTGCTGCTTCAAAACGGGTCGTTAATATAACTAAACTAAACTAAACTAAACTAAACTAAACTAAACTAAACTAAACTAAACTAAATCAACCCAAAACAGCCCTCGTGCTGCTTCAAAACGGGACGTTAATATAATTAAACTAAACTAAACTAAACCGTAATGTCTTCATCACGAACACCATAATGGCAGGATTCCACTTTGTGTCTTTTGTAACTTTTTAAATTACTGTTCGAACACATATGACGAGACACACGTGGACATAGAAGACACATACATAGCATCAGCAATGCATGTATAGCATGAATAGCATTCGACATAATTTATTCCGAGTGAAGCATGGATTTTCGAGAAATAAGTTATGGCGGACCGCCATCCACCACCCTTGGCTTACGCTCAATCGACCCCCTAAGCTAGGCATTCACGAGAAAGAAAAGCTAAGCCATTTGTCTCAACAACTGGTTTGTATTCCAATCTTTTTAGTCGAAAAATTAGGCAAAACATTCAAGGATGTTCCAAAGTTTGTTTTGAGACAAGGTTCAAAGTCGCAGAATTCTTCCCGCCCACACTTTTCCTCCCCCACATGGGAGATTTCTAGTTTCATTTCTATCCTCGATGCGAGGTCTCAACGTAGGCAGACCCTTTGTTTTGCCGCTAGCCTCGCATCGAAGGACTCAAAAAGTCATACGGCCATTCCAATCAGACTTACTTTCCTTAAATTCATGTTATTTTTTTTGACTGAACTGGAAGTTGCTTTCACATTGAATGAGTTAGGAGCTGTTTTGCTTCGAAATTTATTATTTTTCTTACAATGACCGAAAGAAACCAAACTCCTACTCAACAGATCAGCAGATTTCCATAATTTAATTTTTTGAATAATAAGGTCTTATTTGCCTCATTTCGTTCTGTTAAACTTCGTCGTGTTTCATTACACTAAAAGTGTTGCATTAACATGCAGCTTCAAATGCCATTAAAATTAATATTTCCGCTTTCTATTCAATTAAAAATGGAACCAATTTAGAAAATTAGCTCATTGTTAGCTAATGGCTCTGTTTGTTGAAAAGTTGCCAAGTTGGCCCAGGCTTCAAACTAGTCTGCTCGCTGGAGTCTGACTTCATATTGGAAATAATAAATGCAATTCACTGAAAAAATTATTTATAATCTTCCGAGTGCTTTCGTTTAATTGACACACATGGATTTCAACTTTCTTTTTTGTTATTTTAACTCCAATTATTATTTCTGATTTTTTCATGGTAATAATGTAGATAAAAAAAGTGAAAATTCGTATATAGTTTATATGCCATAACAATCCAAGCTGCTAAATAGGCTTGCTTCAAATTTCGTTCACAAGTACTATGAAGCATAAAAAAAGGTTTTAGCAAAAGTTTCCTGTAAACAATTACATTAAATTGCTTTTTATTAATTAAAAACTATTTTTTCATGTATAGAAAAGATTGTCTTAAATGTTGCCATTCCTTTTAAGTGAGAATATTATAGTTATTTTAAATCATTTTATTCATTTATATAATAACTTAAATGAAAGGTCAGCTTTCGGCTGTTTTTAAAAATTGTTTGGTATAATTTGTAATTTTTCGACGACCTACGAAATTTAAAAATAGTTTGTTGCAAATACTGTTAATTAAAAATGAGGTTGCAGTTAATTAAAAATGAGGTTGCAATTACTTAAAAATGAGGTTGCAGTTAATTAAAAATGAGGTCAATAAAAATCAATTAAGTAATCGTCAAAAAATTCGAACTCGAGATTTTGACGAATCTCCACGTTTTAGACCTCCCTGAGTCCGAAAAACACAATTTGGTAATTATGTCTGTCTGTGAACACGATAACTCGAAAACTATTGGAGCAACGGGGATGAAATTTGGTATGTGGTCTTTAAACATAATTTGTAGATTTCTGTCAAATTTTGGACAAAATCCGTCAACGGGAAGTCTGTCTGTTTGTATGTCCACGGTCATGTGAACACTATAACTCAAAAACTTGAACAGCTAAATGGATAAAATTTGGTACACGGTTTTATCGTCATGAATGTAGGTCTGTATCAAATTTTGGGCCAAATCCGTCAAAGGGTTGACTGTCTGTCGGTCTGTATAATTAACGGATTCTTTTCAAAAGTAATGTCCACGCGCATGCGTACTGGAAGCAATCTTCTGTGCACGCGAAAGCTATGGAACGAATTACGTCATTTTGTCCTTGAGCCGGTAAGAGCGGAAAATCGGTACGCATCTCTTTGAATTTGATACTTTTCCTAGATATTTTTCAATCACCATAATGAAAAACCTTCTGATAGCCATTGGATTCTGGGTAACAGTAAGTTCGAATTCTTTTAGCCACGCGGAGGAAGGGGAAACGGCACCTTTTTTGGGAAGTATACGAGAAAGTTTAGAGGAGACCACTACCGCTGGTTTAAATGCGTTTTCTGAAAAATGAAAATTTCACAAAAATTGGTCCACGAATAACGTGGTATCTCCAAAACAATTGAATAAAATTCATCAAAATTTCGTACCCATGTGTAAAAACCTTAGACGCTGTAATAGACCGCAGATTTCATGATAGCTTTATTTAGTCATGTTTTACAGTCACTTTCAGTTCGAAACATAGGATAATTTTGGCGAAAAATCAATGATGCCAACTTTGGATGTTCATAAAATATTTATTTATTAAAATAAATTTTATCTTGCAATCTATTACATTTTAGATAGTTTAAGAAATACTCATGCGAAATTAAAATTAAATATGTGTCAATTTTTTCAATGAAGCTGTTTTTCTCAACATTGAAATTTTTATTAAAATTCTTGAAAAAATTATTAATTTCAAAAACTACTGATGATGCAAGAATTTTTATTTCTAATTGCGACTATTTAACCCTATTTTTGTTATTTAGCTCTGTAAGTTTTGCTGCTCATGCCGTTTTAAAATTCTTTCTCCGAACCTAATGGGTACCTTAACTTATAAATAAAATGAATTAATCGCAGTTTAGGGACGTCTGCAAAATGTAGGGAAATGTTGCCTTATTTGTACCATTTACACAGTTTTGATTACCTACAGCACTGGTTCCCAACCTTCTTAGTTCTGCGGACCACCTTCTGTGTAAAAAATATTTTGAGGCCCATTAAATAAATATGCAAGTAAAACAATGCAAACACACACACACTCACACGCACACGCACACACATAACTTTCTTTAATTATTTTTAACGATACCTCATTTTTAATTACTTCTACTTCCACCGTAATAAGCGCAGTTCTACTTTCAATTCAAGTCGCGAGTCTTTCCGGGAAAATCCCCTTTCTTCGGGATATTTAAACTTTCTGAGCATTTCTATTTACCCTTTTGGATTCCAACATGTGAACTGACGACAACAGCGCGCCGCTTCGCTCTTTACCTCTTTAATTCTGGTCATGGATATTCTTAAATTATTATTCCTTTACATGTAGAAGTGTAATCTACATTATTTTCTACGATGGAATAAATGGATTGAAACAACAAATGTCTTTTCCTTGACCCAGATGCTCTACACTTCACCTTTAATAATGATGTTTCATATATATATGTAATAATCTCACTTAATTTTATTTCAAATTCTAATATTATATATTTTAAAGTCTTAATGTGTTCTAAAATCACTTTTCTAAAACTCCAGTTTCGTTCTATTTCCCGCGCTGGAGGTTTATTAGATCTCTCGTTTTGACATATTTATTACTAAAAGAATATTTTAATCGTTTCCACGCGCACACAAATCGCGAAATCAGCGATTATTGTCGTCATGCATTTTCCCTAAAACACTTACGTAATTTACTAAAAATAGCTATTATTCCCTTCACTTTGATCGCGTGTCTATCTGTTAAATCCCTACCTGGGAAAAAGCAGGGATTTTCTGTCCTCTTTTGGCTTAAAAAACTTAAAGCAAGATGTACGTACATTCCGTCACTCTCCCATAATAAAATGAAAAGTAGTATATAACTCGGCCTGTTTGTTATTTAACGACTACAACAACGAATACATTTTATATACATGCACGTACATGTCTGCAATTAGTAAAGCTTATTGTAAAAAGATAAAAAATACATTATTTTATAAAGTAAAAAACGAGTGAAGACTCTTGAAGTTCCCCTGACTTCAACTCTTGACTAGCGTTCTGCGGCCCACTAATACCCTATCCGCGGCCCACAAGTGGGCCGCGGCCCATGGGTTGGGAACCGCTGACCTACAGTGATAAAGGAGTAATTAAAAAAAGTAATAATTTTTTTGTAACTTATTTGAATTAAAAAATGTAATAAACATTTTAAGGAATACACTTTAAAGTAGAAATACAGTCGGACCTCTATTTAACGAACCTCTATTTTACGAATTTCTCTATTTTGCGAACTTTTCCTTAGAACCAAGAACATTTTGCGAATTTCTTCGGAAAAGAACCTCCAAATAGCGAAGTGCATTCTCTATTTAACGAACTTTTTCTTGTGATCGAATATTTTTTTTCACCCTATTTCTCAAAGCATTTCAAACTTATTCTTTCTTTTAACACATTTTATGATGATCAATGACCTTGAAGCTGGAAAATGTCAAAGCGAAAGTGCTTAAGCATCAAAGAAAAAAAATTAATTCTTCATGAGGTGGATAAAGGCGTCAAGAAAAAGGATATTGCTTTAAAATTTGGTATTCCTCCAAACAGCTTATGAACCATAATAAAAAAATCCTGATAAGATACAAAATTATGATCCATCGAATTCTTGTTCAAAACGTTTGAAAGCAGTTTTGAAGTGGACAGTGTGAAAAATAAAAACAATACAACAATGAATTGCGATGAAGACGAAGATGATGAAGATGGAAATGATCATGATGCAGAAATGAACAAACTCTCGTATGATGAAATGCTAAAATTTATTAATTTTAATATAAAATTATTTTTTTTAAATTGAAAATACAGTGTATTTCCGGACAATGCTTTGTTTTATTCTTGTTTTCCTTGCAGATTTCTCTTTGATGGGTAAGATATATAAAACAAATAAATATTAATTTACAAAATAAAGGTGTGATTAATTACTTTTTAAATAATATTTATTGTTTATGAATTTAAAATCTGTTTTGTGTAGTTTAAAGTGTTTTAATAGGTGAATCTCTATTTAACGAATTTTCCATATAACGAACTTTTTTTCGGGATTTAGCGACTTCGTTAAATAGAGGTCCGACTGTAATTGCTTATTAAAATTCTGTCATGGTTTCAATTATGGAAACTGGTCTCCCAAATTGGACCACTGATTTCCCAAATCGAAACAGTACTTTCTTTGAGCTCTTCTAAGCAAAAGAATTTTTTGATTTTCAAATTCGTGCCAGCACGAAATATAAGAACCCAAGTATAGAATTTTATACGCTGTATTGTTTTTCCTTCTTTGTTTTCTCACATATTGTACAAAACCATGTGTAATATGTGAGGAAAATATGTGAAATGATTTTTTTATTTAACACACACTCAGACCCAGCCTACGCGGAAGAAGTGTTCCTTAAACATTGATATACTATCGAAGCCAAGTCGATAGTATCGGGTTTCCGGAACTATCGACTGAAACAATCGATAGTATCGACTTTCTCAACACTATCGATACTATCGACAGTAGGGGAGACTGGGGCACCTTGAACAGGTTGTAGATATTATTGCATGTGCATTCAAAGCTAATGCAAAATATGAAAAATTTTATGTTCTAAAAAAAACTTTATTATGTCAGTAAATGAAAACCAGAAATACAATTAATTACTGCATCAGGAAAATAGAGAAAACTAATTTTTAAAATATTATGGATCAATGTGCCCCTTTGGGTGGGGTAGTTTGAACCTCCAGGAGGGGCAGGTTGAACCCATGCGAAATATCACTACAAACTAACAAAAGTGTTAAATGTCTTTTCACTGACCACTTAGGATTAACATTGAACACTGTCACTGGACGCTTAGGAACACATCTACTGACAATTATAAAGATTAATGTCAACACTGAAATGCAACATAGATCGAACCCTCTTAGTGGAAGCAGTTGTCGTTGGTTTCCGAAGACACATCACAATGCTTATTTCTGCTTATGTAACTTTTATCTTCTACGTCTGGTTTAAAAAATATTCCAGTCAGATTATATTGTCTATAAAAATCAACTTCATATAGTTGTTCGTCATCTTCTCATGATAGATTAATTATTTTTCCAACATAATAGAGGATTTTCTGTTTAGAATTTAGTGATGTTAAAGCAGTTAAAGCAAAATTATTATTTTCTGGGAGCATTTTGAAATATATTCCTCTAGTCCCATCTTCCTCTTGTATTGGGAAAACCATTCTTGTGTTAAAACGAGGAGAAAAGTCATTATCGTCCTTAGCTTTTCCAGACTGATACTTTTTTTACATACCGAGATAAAGTTATACTGTCTATTGCAAGGTGTTTACTTGTTTCTGGAACTGAGCGGCCTTTCAACACCTCTTCAACTGTCCTTTTCATTAGGCTACCATCTACTTTGCCACAAATAGACTTTGGCTTGTAGTTGCGAACCATTTTCTGTACATAAGTAAATAAAATAAAAGTGTAACCAGCCGTTTAAGAGGATAAAAAAGTAAAAACTAGATTAATTCAAAAGCAATTAAATTAGTTTTCATTTAATTAGCAACAAAAGTGCGTTCATTTATGGTTTTTAAACACCTAAGATTCGTGTCTCCCAAGTTTATTTATTCTTGATTAATTAATATAAAAGTCCCTTGTATCAAAACAAGCAAAGGTAATGACCAAAAAATGGTTTATTATTTTTTATTCTAACTGAAACACTAGCCTACTCTTACACATTTAATAATGAAAAATTAATAACATTTTTAAACTTTGCGTAAACACCATATTTATTTGAGCATTTTTTTCATTTTTGATTTAATTTACATCATTATTTAAATGTTGATTGATTTTTGGTTTGATATTTAAATTAAAAATTTAAATTTATCTAAATTAAAATTACTTAAAATTTAATGCTTTTATATTTCAATGCATTATTATTGTTTTTATTTGATATTTAAATCAAATAGGCTATATATATGTCTGTCTTGAAATGTAAAATTAATAAATCGAATAAATAAATAAATATTATTCTCTTCCATACATTAAACAAAATATAACTTTACTAATGGGTCAGGTTGGACATAGGTTCTTACTGCCCGTTTCTTGTGGTTCAATGTACCCCATTGGCCGCCATTTTAAAATATTTACTTTGACACAGTTATGGTGCAACACTTAAATTTAAAACTGTGATACAAATCATCATCTGGGACATTACAATCTGTTCAGTAAAAGAGACTAACTAAAAGCACATTCATCAAAGTGAAAAAAACTGTTATCTTACCTGTAAAATTTTACTCTCATATGTGGATTTTAAACACAACCCGCTACAATGGCAGCAATCAAGGGAAATAAACAATGCTTTGCATGAATCATATATTCAGTTCTAGTTGATAGTACTGTGGTAACATCTAGCGTGAGAAAATAAAAGAATAAATGCCGATGGTTCAAGGTGCCCCACTCTCCCCTATCGATAGTTTTCTCCCTGGCAATACTATCGATAGGCGTATTTTTAGTCGATAGTTTTAAAACTATCAACTGTAACTATCGATAGTTGCAAAACTATCGACTGGAACTATCGATAGCATCTGTAGTTTCTTAAACTATTGACTGGAAGAACACCGATCCATAGTATCGCCGGTGAGAAAACTATCGATATTTGGGAAAACTATCAATTTCACTATCGATAGTTGGACTATCGATGTTTAAGGCACACTACCCGGAAGCATATTTAAAAACCCTACCCTGATAGAACTGAGGCAGGAAATCGGACAACATGATTGGCTCGCTTCGCCGAGAGCCGATGACGTCGTTCTTTGCTCTCGTGCGTGTACTTTTCATTAGTATGATTTCTTACAGTGTGGTATGTTTTATTTTTTATGATATTTTAAAAAATAATTTCATTTTTAAAAATATTACAACCCACGGAAGAATGTTTTCTGCGCTCAACTGTGGGAAAACGGAGAAGAAAAGTAGGACGACTCTTGTTTTGTTACGATTGCCGTACGCTACGTGCGAGAGCTGAAAACGACGTCACTGCTCCTCGTAGCCAATGATATTGACTGATTTCCTGCCTCAGTTCTATCAGGGTAGGGTTTGTAAATATGCTACCCGGAAAGGTGTAAGGCCATTACACTGACCGGAGGAGACACAGAAATATTGATATATATACAGAGTACACCCAAAACAGGGGTGGCAAAAAAAAATTACAAAGAAAAAGAAACCAAAGCCTCTGCGAGGATCGAACTCACGACCTCTGGTTTGCAAGAGCAGTGCTCTGAGCTATGATGACTCATATGTGAAATGATGTATATATGTACGCTTTGTTTTCGTCCTTCATGGAAACAGCCACTGATGTCTTTAAGGTATCCGACATGTTTAAAATCGTCGTTTTTGATGAAATTATCAAAACACTTTTTATGACTTAATTTTGTAGCCTGTTTAACCAGCTTTCTAAAACTGTTTCACTTTTTACTCTACGTGAATTACAAATGGAGTTACAGCTGTTTTATTACCGAACTGTAAGCATTATTTTATGTTGCTTGAAAACTTTAAATGCGTTTTCTGAGAAATGATAGTTTTGAGGAAAACTGTCGACCGTAACAAAGATTTCTCAAAAGGTTATTCAAGTATTGATATGAAATTTTCTGAGATTGTTTTCTGTAATATGCTTGATGTTTTCCTCTAAAAACTAAGGTCAATTTTAAAATCAAGTAATATTTTTAAGTGTTTAAATATATACGAAAAGCATTTTTTTATGAAAAATTACCAGTTTAGTAACTACGTTCATCTATATCTCAAAAATTTTGAAGTACAAGAAAGATTTTAGAGCATAGCACAGATAACTGTCATAAAAATGTACTCCTACAAGGATTTATGTATATTTAGAATATGATTTTGTCTATGGCTGTTGGCGTAAGGCAAATATTTTACTCATTTTTCTTCAAATTTCTCAGTTTTTTTTAAAAAATATTATTATTTTGAAAGCCTAATTTTACAATAGTTTCATAGCTTTAAAATATATGCAGTTGAAAAATAACATTAAAAATATATATAAGTTATTTTTTCAAAAAAATGTCTCCGAACACAGTCGGATGCCTTAATATCCTTTTATTGTTTCTCTCTGCTCTGGCCTGTTCCACTTCCAATTTGTAAGGACTACCAAGGATTGCAACTGCTTTCTGGGTTATTCATCTACTTCAAGATAGTACTCCACTTGATTTAACCCTCTCACACCGAGCGAGGCGGTCCAGGGCGGCCTAAAACTCCCCCCTTAACAGCGACGATGGTCGGTCTGAGGAGGTTGGCTTCTTTTGAGGGGAGGTTTCGAGATCGCTTCGGAGAGAAGCGCGGTGGGGGGTCCAATTGTCCTTGCCAACCGCAGCCCATTTCCGTGTGCCTTAAGGGGAGGTTATAGCAGAGGATGGGGTGGTAGGGTAAATGACCACCCAAGTTGGGAGAGTCCAATTCATGTCGCTTCCTGTTTCCTACCGGTTTTAAAGGGGATGGAAGAAAATGTCGCCTCGGGATTCAAGAGTCAAACAGCGCAAAATAGACAACTGTTTCTGATCCAGGCTTAACAACTTCTGAACGACAGCAAAAAAGAATAGAAATCCCCACGTAAACATTGAATAGGCATACTATTTTAAAGCGCTATATCTCAAATATGTGTTTTTTTGATGTGCACGATATCTCGAGAACTATAGAATATTTTACATAAATTTATTACGATGTACTTTGTTATGTTGTACAATTGGAAACATTTTTGTACTGTTTCTCCAAAGAGTTTTGGGCGTTTGGAAGGTTGAAATTTTTAACTATTTTTAACATTTTTATTTTAAATTGGCATATAAAATAGAAATGAAATTTAAATGTTAATAAATTGTGGCTCAGTTTCTTAAACAGACTTTTTTTTACTTAGATACCAAAATATTGTGTTTAGACCAATATTTTAATCGAAATCATGCGCGCTAGGTGATTTTCTAATTTTTTCTCCAAAACTTATACCCATATTTGTTACTACTCAAATAAATACATGCGAATATGAAGGTATCAAAAGTGTGTGTACTATAAGAGAAAAAACAGATACTTTTCTAGGAAAAAAAGCGAGTTTGTGAATTGCATTGTTTCAGAGATATAATGTATCGAATTTGACAGTTTTCTACCATTTCTTCGAGGCTTAACAGTCGTATGGCCCCTTTAAAAAGTTTTATCCACTTTCCTTGGGTTATTCTGCACCAAAGGTTATCTAATAAAGCCAAAATAAAATTGAAAAGTTGCTCGTAAGTTAATTCGGTAAATGAAGGGTTTAACATTAAAAAGTAGAAAAATAATAATGTTTTTAAAGACGGGCTTTTATTTGTGTATTAAAACCTAGAACATGGATTTTTATCAAAAAATATGGAAGTCAAAGAAAATCATAAAATGTGAGGCGATGAAATTTATACTATGAAGAAATTGAGTCAGATGAATATCATTAGAAAGAAATTCTGAGCATTCGTTGCAAAAAAATATTCGACAAATGTGATTAAAATTTTATTTTACTAAATTATTTTAGCAACATAGATTTTAAGACTTTGTTTTGAGGTCTATATTTTTGCAAAATTGTTTTACTTGTTAGTACAGAAAATAAAATCTTTAAAAACTTTTTAGTTTTATTGTACTATTTTCCTACCAACGGTGGAAACGACAAGGAGAATATAAATGACGTAGATGTAGTTATATTAACGCCCGTTTTGAAGCAGCGAGGGCTATTTTGGGACGGTTTAGTTTAGTTATTTTAACGTCCGTTTCTACAACACTAGGGCTATTCTGGAATGGTTTAGTTTAGTTTACTTTAGTTTAATTTAGTTTAGTTTAGTTTGTTAATTATATTAACGTCCGTCTTGAAGCAGCAGAGGCTATTTTGGGGGTTTAGTTTAGTTTAGGTTTAGTTTAAGTTTAGTTTAGTTTAGTTTAGTTTAGTTAGTTTGGTTGTTTGTTTAGTTTAGTTTAGTTTTTTGGTTTGGAGTTTAGTTATTAACGTCCGTTTTGAAGGAGATTATTTTGGAACGGTTTAATTTAGTTATTTACGTCCTTTCTAGAGCACTAGGGCTATTTTGGAACGGTTTAGTTTAGTTATATTAGTTTGTTTAGTTGTTGCACTAGATTTAGTTTGTTATATTAACGTCCTTTTAGTTTTTTGGAAATAGATTTCTGTTTAGACACTAGGGCTATTTTGGAACGGTTTAGTTTAGTTTAGTTTAGTTTAGTTTAGTTCAGTTTTATTGTTTTGTTTGTTTGTTTTAACGTCCGTCTGCGCATCACGAGGGCTATTTTGGCAGGGTTTAGTTTAGTTATATTAACGTCCCGTTTTGAAGCAGCACGAGGTTATTTGGGACGTTGTTTAGTTATTTTAACATCCGTTTTCTGCAGCACTAGGCTTTTGGAACGGTTTAGGTTTAGTTTAGTTTAGTTTAGTTTAGGTTAGTTTAGTTTAGTTTAGTTATATTAACGTCCGTCTTGAGCAAGAGGGCTATTTTGAGTTTAGTTTAGTTATATTAACGTCCGTCTTGAAGCGCATGAGGCTTTGGCAGAGTTTAATTTAGTTATTTTAACGTCCCGTTTTCTAGGAGCACTAGGGCTATTTTGGAACGGTTTAGTTTAGTTTAGTTTAGTTTAGTTTAGTTTAGTTTAGTTTAGTTTGTTTAGTTTAGTTTAGTTTAGTTTAGTTTGTTTAGTTATATTAACGTCCCGTCTTGGAAATGACGAGGGATATTTTGGCAGGGTTTAGTTTAGTTTAGTTTAGTTTGTTATATTAACCTCCGTTTGAAGCGCACGAGAGTTATTTTGGGACGGTTTTAGTTTAGTTATTTTAACGTCCGTTTTCTAGAGCACTAGGGCTATTTTGGAACGGTTTGTTTGTTTAGTTTAGTTTAGTGTTTAGTTTAGTTTGTTTAGTTTAGTTTAGTTTAGTTTAGTTATATTAACGTCCCGTCTTGGAAACGGCGAGCTATTTTGGCAGGGTTTAGTTTAGTTTAGTTATATTAACCTCCGTTTTGAGCAACGAGAGTTGGTTATTTTGGGACGTTTAATTTAGTTATTTTAACGTCCCGTTTCTAGGAGCACAGGGCTATTTTGGAACAGTTTAGTTTAGTTTAGTTAATTTAGTTTAGTTAATTTAGTTTAGTTTAGTTTAGTTTAGTTTAGTTTAGTTTAGTTTGTAGTTTAGTTATATTAACGTTCCGTTTTGGAAGCAACACGAGGGTATTTAGGGCGGATCTCGTCATGTTGATCCGCGGTCAGGATGACTAGGACGACACCTGAGTTGGTATTAGATATGAAACCAATCAGAAATAAGGATTCAGCTATTGTGCTGTGAATCGAAGATCTTCAGCACTTCTATCTTTTCCTGGCATCTGACGGCACGAATCTTTTCTTTGATATCCGCTTACACGTAGAATAAAGTGAATTGATTTAAGTTAATTATCAGTAGGCACTTTGCATATTTTTAAAAAGCATTTGTTTTTCTAGTAATTATTTAAACCCTTTCCTTAATTTGTATTAAAAGCCTTTAATTTTATTTGCAAATTGAATACTTTCATAGGCTATGTTTTCGTCAGTACAACAAAGAGAAACAATTCCATCACAGGGCTTCTAGACAATTGTTTCCATGGTAACACTACAGAAATACCAGAAACGATTGCAATTTCAGAACAAATCTGCGCACTTATTTTAATGATATATTTCAGAAAAGAAACATTTAGATTAGTTCATACCTCTTCCTTCAAGTACAATGTAATGTTTTCACGAAGAATCAAGATACAGCAGCTATGAAACAAGCATCCCAAGAGGAGTTGTTGCCAACTTTTTTATAGTCTTACTGTTTTATCATTTCAGGATTCATTGCAATTCTTTTTTCCTTCTTGGTTAGAAAGTCTAGATCATTATTTGTCAATTTATAACATTTTTTATCTTTTACTCTACAGTTTTAATCTAGACTACGTTCTCTCCCATTGGGGCGGGGGCTCAGGAAGGAAATTGTTCACACGCCAAAACCCAACAAGAAACATTGTATGCTATATCTCGGTAACTACATAAGTTAAAAACATATCTAATGTCTATTTTATAGATAAAGGTAACAACAGAAGTTACAAAAAAAATTTGAAAATCGGAATTGTAGTTCAGAGACTACTGAGTCGCAAATTCGGCAAAATCCGCATGAATTGGTGACGCGATCCTCATATCTCGGCAACTAAATATGTTAAAAATATATCAATGTCTTATTTTATGAGATGAAGGGTAACAACAGAAGTTATAAAAATCGGAATTGTAGTTCAGCGGACTACTGAGTCGCAAAGTTGGGCAAAATAGATGGAGTTACGCGATCCCTCGAACTAATTGTAAAACATCTGATTCTTAGAGATACAAAGTTACAAAAAAAATGAATCGTACTTCATCTATAATAAAACCATAATGGTCGCGATCTCATATCTCACTATATGTTAAAAATAACTAGCTTTAATAATCAAAGTTACAAATGAAAATCGATTAACTTCCTATATAATAGATGATAATAGGAAGATCCTGTAACACATATAAACATAATAAGTCTTTAGAAGATAAGTCAAAAAAAAAAAAAATTGAAAAATCGGAATTGAACTTCAGTGACATACTAAATAAAAAACCATATTGGCAGATCACTTATTACCTTATGTAAAATATAAGTCTCTGTAAGGACACAAAAGTACAAAGAATCGGATCTTCAGTACTAAATAAATACATGATGGGGACGCGATCAATCTACATTTAAAAACATAAAGTCACTCTAAAATAAACAAAGTACAAAAATTGAAATCGGTGCTTCGGGGCTCTATAAGATGAATCCCAACGATATCTGAGTTAACATAATATTCTTTTAGGAAAGTCAGTTACAAATTAAAATGATTGGACTAGATACTTAAAAAACTGGATGGACGTGCTCATCTCGATACTCATATTAAACTATTGTCTCTGATAAGGACACAAGTCAAAAAAGAAATCATAACTAGACTAAAATAAAATACGCATGAATTTAAGCGACTCTATGTACTCATATGAAACTCATTCTTCTTAATAGGTAACAAAATCAAAATTGAACAGAACTGGTACACTAATAAAACATGATTGGAGGACCTTATATAGTAATACATATGTTAAACATAACTATGTCTTCTTTAGAGATAAAGGTAACTACAAATCAAAAAAAATTGAAAATCGAATGACCACGACACAAAAAAAATTGAATGTGAGCGATCATACAGTCTAATATGTAAAATATAATATTCTTAGAAAAGCAAAAAAAGTTCAATGATCAGATTACTCATACATAAATAAAAAAACATGGTGACGCGATCCTACTATTGTAACTATGTATAAACAAACTGTCCTGAATAAGGTACACATACAAATTGATAGATACTTCAGGATACTAAAATGAATGACGTATCGATAATAGTTAAAACATAACTAAGTTCTAAAAGTACACAAAGTACAGAACGATAATCAACGATACTTAAATGATGAGGGTACGCGATCCATAGAATACATTGTAAAAATAAGTTCTAAGATAAAGTAACAAATTACAAAGAATAATGATTACGACACTAAAAAAATAGCTGAAGTGACGCATCTCTTATTGGTAACATTGTAAACTAACTAGCTTTTAGAGTGAACACATACAAAAATTAAAATGGAATAACAGCACACTAAATAAAACGCATGAATGCAGTGACGCGATCCTCTATATCTCTAGTAATTACATATGTTAAAAACATAACTACGTCTTCTTTAGAATAGGAACAACAAAAGTTACAAAAAAAAATTGAAAATCGATCTGAACTTCGGCACTACTAAATAAAAAAATACGCATGAATGGTGACGCGACGTCCTCTATATCTCTGGTAACTACATTGTTAAAAACATAACTATGTCTTCTTTAGAGATAAAGTAACAAAAGTTACAAAAAAAATTGAAAATCGAGATTGAACTTCAGCGACTACTAAATAAAAAAAAAATACGCATGAATTGGTACGCGATGCTCTATATCTTAGTAACTACATATGTTAAAAACATAACTAATGTCTTCTTTTAGAGATAAAAGGTAACAACAAAAGTTACAAAAAAAAATTGAAAATCGGAATTGAACTTCAGCGACTACTAAATAAAAAATACGCATGAATTGGTGACGCGATGCTCTATATCTTGGTAACTACATATGTTAAAAACATAACTAATGTCTTCTTTTAGAGATAAACAAAAGTTACAAAAAAAATTGAAAATCGGAATTGAACTTCAGCGACTACTAAATAAAAAAATACGCATGAATTGGTGACGCGATGCTCTATATCTTGGTAACTAGATATGTTAAAACATAACTAATGTCTTCTTTTAGAGATAAACAAAAGTTACAAAAAAAATTGAAAATCGGAATTGAACTTCAGCGACTACTAAATAAAAAAATACGCATGAATTGGTGACGCGATCCTCTATATCTTGGTAACTACATATGTTAAAACATAACTAATAAATATTTCTTTAGAGAATAAACAAGTTAAAATTAGAAATCAGATTGAACTTCAGCGACTACTAAATAAAAAAAATACGCATGGTGGTGACGCGATGCTCTATATCTCAGTAACTACATATGTTAAAACCTAATAATGTCTTCTTTTAGAGATAAGGTAACAACAAAAGTTACAAAGTGAAAATCGGAGTGAACTCCAGCGACTACTAAATAAAAAATACGCATGAATTGGTGACGCGATCCTCTATATCTTGGTAACTACATATGTTAAAAACATAACTAATGTCTTCTTTTAGAGATAAACAAAAGTTACAAAAAAAATTGAAAATCGGAATTGAACTTCAGCGACTACTAAATAAAAAAATACGCATGGTGTGACGCGATCCTCTATATCTCGGTAACTAAATATGTAAAAAAATCATAACTAATGTCTTATTTTAGAGATAAGGGTAACAACGGGATTAAAATTTGAAAATCTGAATTGTAGTTCAGGAGTAGAGTCAGGTGTTTGCCCAACTTTGCGACTCAGTGGTCGCACTGGTCATAAGAATTCAGGCTCATAATTAGTGATTAGAAGTAATGGTCAGTCGCGTTGTATACTGTCTTCTGTTCACATTCATCCGAGTATATGTATGCATCTCATTTGAAAATATTCTTATTCAGCGCACTTATAAAATATTCAGAGACAAGTTTGCTGATCGAAGAGTTTCGTATTGATAAAATGTTCCAATTATTGTTATGGGTGACTTTAATGTAGATGCCAGAAGGAATGAAAACTTTCGGTTTCATGAAGAAGCATTTTGATTTGAACACGGTGTAACAAATTATCCTAGTACTCTGGGGAATTCATAAATTGATTCAACTTTACAAGAAACGTGTCCCGTATTATTAGATTATATATATTAGTTTCATATCGTCGATCGATCCTGAAGAGAATTACTCGTATATCCACGCACGATTGAATTCAACACAAAAGAATGGACATTGTAATATATTTAATAAATAAAACAATTTTCATTGTAACCTTAGTTTTACTATTTCATAAATTTTCCATACATTTGTATTTCAAGAAACAAAAGAAATTGAGTAACTTTGAGAAACAAGGAGAATCCTGAAGTAACAAAAGAGAATCAGAAATGAAGAAACAAAAGAATCTAAGAAGTAACAAAAGAAGGAACCAAGGAAACAGAGGAAACGAAAGAGATCACTTGAGTAACAAAAGAATCCGAGCTCAGAGAAACAAAAGAGAATCATGAGTAACAAAGAGAATCGAAACAGAGAAACAAAAAGAGATCGCAAGTAACAAAGATTCAGTAACAGAGAAACAAAAGAGAATCTGAGTAAACAAAAGAGAGAGAACCCACAAACAGAGAAACAAAAAGAATCTGAGTAACAAAGAAGGAGCCAGAAGCAGAGAGACAAAAGAAAGTCACAAATAACAAAGGATTCTAACAGAGAATCATGAATTATAAAGAGAGATCCGAGAAGAGAGGAAAACAAAGAGATCATGAGTAACAAAGAGAATCCGAGAACAAGGAGATCATGGTGTCGAATCCAGTGGAGGGTTTTCAAAGAGAGTCATAGTAAAGGAGAATGGAGAGGAAACAAAGAAACCTAGTGGCTCAGAGAAGAGGAAGAAACAAAAGAGAATCCTGGAAGTAACAAGAGGATCGAGAACAGAGAACAAAAGAGATCATGAGTAATGGAAGAGGCATGGAGAAACAAATGGAGTCACGCAGAAGATGAAGTGGTCTTCACTTAACGATAACTGACTGTTTGAAGACGGACAATAATGTGT
>BGPR01010969.1:0-50379 GCA_013235015.1 Araneus ventricosus | reverse complement strand
CTTTTCGCCAAATCTGCATGTGTTCAAAAATGTATCATTGTTAAGACAACTCAAGGTAAGTATTATTCTTGACTTATTGATGTAACTATGGAGGACATACAGAGAGTTCAAGCTTTCGTGTGATAAATAATAGCAGCGCCCTCACTTGTGCAAATTGGAATTAAATACTTCGAATCGTCCCATTTCCAACAAAACCTAACCTAAATGACGATATTTTGGATCTTTAGTTATGAAAAAATGGAGATTTTATTTTTGCATAGTTGTACAATCCAGATAACTTATTTTTTTATTTATTATATTGTGGAATTATGACAAGAACGATAAGAATAGATCGATGTTCTCAGCAAAATATCAATTAGTCATGATTCCTCCTGATGAGAATTTTAAGTTTAAGATGTTTTTCAAAACCTTCATCAAATGTGGTTGAAATAATTTATCAATTTGTCATATTTTAAAATATTATTTTCGCATTTGTATATGAAATAATGAAATTTCAATTTATTTTTGTACTATTGCGGTAGTATTTCAAAATGCTTAACATATGGTATAATTTGTCAAAATATGCATTATTGCTCTTAAATTTTTCATTTCCCGAATTTGGATAGATTTTCGAAATCAGCTCCAATGAATAAAATGTTATTTCGTTGCTTTACCATTTTTAATTGTAAATCTATAATTAGATTAACATATCAGTCTACCTGATAAAATTTTATGCGTATTTGGACAATACAATTTCTTTTTAAGCAACAGAGTTCTTTTACACCATGTTTAGTGAACCTTAATTTCTTTCTTACATATAGGTGGTTAATCTATTGAGAAAAGTCCGAGACAGCCTTGAAATATCAAAATTTGCTTTTCTTTACAGAAGTGGTTCACAGCAGTCTTATAGATGAAGAATTCTACAGCTAATTGTGTCATAAAGTATAGGTCCAGCAAGAAAGAAGAAGTATTAGATAATTTCTCTCCGAATTGTGAAAGGTTTGAACTTGCTCTCGAATTAAATTCGAATCTCTGGAGTCTTGAAGCCGTGGGTTTTCTTCTGTAGTGTTTCTTCTTCATTTACAGTCCTTCTTTAAATGTCTAGGTCCACCGCTCCGAAAATTGGAAAAATTCTGTGTCTACGGAGACAACGCATTTCACTTCTTTCTTATTCTGATATGAAAGTTCTTTTAAATTCCGACTGAAATTCACGTGATTCCATTCAGGTGATAAATCTGAATACCTGCCTTGTCACCTTGTAGGGGTAGACATGATAGATGCTTATATGCAATTTCATAGGCGAATACCCCTCTACCTGCTGTTTCAAGATCATTTCTATCCCGAAGAGTCCGTCCGACGAAAATGCATGTGCTTTTGTCATTATTTAAACGAATTTTTATGACAGCATTTCTGATGTCTGCTATCCTGGCTCTAGTTGTTGGTTGGAAGACTCCGGCGATTTCGACACTAGATTCTATTGCAGAACTCACATTCAGAATAAGATTCCTATATTCATCTTCTGCTAGTAGACAAATTATAGACATTGTATCTGGTCTCTTTTCTTTCTCTTTTTCCTAGTTTATCTTCAGATTCATCTACAACTAAAATTCGTCACAGGTTATAAGTAGCATTGAAACGATAAATGTCGTATCCTTATATTTACCTATGTTTAATTGTCTAAAAAGGAATAATATTTTCTTTATACAATGACAGCCAGCATTAAGGTTGTGTGTTATCTCATGATGGTTTCTGAAATCCCAGCAAATTTTTTTGTCCTCTTCTTATTTTGTAAGAAAAAGTAGTGCTACAACTAAAGTCTTGTAAATAACCGGCACGAAAACATATTATCAAGCAAAAACCAAACAGTACCATTACAACCAGAGCAGGCGAACTTACACATGCAAATAAAAATTTGCATAAAGGTTTTGCTGCCGACCCGCTTTACGCGATAGAGCAATTCAGGTCCACGTGGACCAAAGCATCAAATTTTCTAAATTTTCTTTTGAAACTGAATATTCGTCGAAAATAATATGCTTAACGTCGCACAGTGGTCCAGTTTCGTTTTCTAGCGAGACAAAAATCATAGCAACGAAACTAAAAACAGCAGAGACTTAAAATTTGCACGGTTTAAAGGAAACGGGCTTCAGTTGTATCCCATGAAATTTCATAACAATCGGTTGGATATTTCTTGATTTGTATTAATTTATTTAATTCGTTCCCATTGTTCTCTATGGAGGGAACTGTTGTAATCTGCGAAAAAGTTAATAATTAGTTGTATAAAACATAAAAAATATCTGATAAATTTTACCAAATGAAGTAAATAGCTTAAAAATCAGATTTGTGAAATTTTAGTAAAGTCTAGTAGGTATTTTTTTATTTTTAGCATTCCAAATATTTGCAATGTTAAAAATATATCTAATAAATGATTGTGCGATAAATTAAAATGCCTTTCAAAACGATTAGAAAGTGAAGCAATTTCGTTAATATAATATAAATGTTATATAAATACCATTAAATCTTTTAAAAAATTACTTTTAAGAGTAAAATTGCGCAGTTTTCACAAAAATAATATGAAAATTCAGGAAATATTCCAAAACATTTTAATAACTAACTTTTAAGCGTAATAGATAAGGATAACGCTTTTCATCGTGTGAATTATGTTTTATATTGTTTGTTATTTAAGAAAAACTATATTTGTGGCAAGTTTTTCTAACTTTATCGTCCTTTTAGCTGTAGCTGAAGACAGCATTTGAGAGTTTGTCACTGAAGCAAACTAACCGTCTTTAAAATTCAAATCGCGTTCTGAACTATTCCAACATTTTCGTGTTTTCGGGGAGTTTATGTCAACTACTAAATCTGAAATAAATATTGAAATCAATTTAAAATACTTTTGAAACCATTCACAGTTTATTTCTTAAAAAGTTAAAATGTATTTTAGATTCAGTATTCGTCCCCTTAAATTGGATAATTTTTTAATAAAATGTTCGAATTAATGTCATTTGAATTTTTATTAATTAACATCTAGGCTAGAACAAGTTAATTTAGTCTTTCAACAGGTTTGTAGATACCCAGATATTTATTTTTGCGTCATTGAAGGAAAAAGTGAAAATTCTTCACTGGCATGCATAACATTAAAAAATAAAATAAATGAAAAAGTCGGGGTTTATCGGGGCTAATTTTTAAATTTTTTGTAGAAGATAGAGTGCAGAAATGATTTAAGGTAGTCTCAAGGTGTGCAAAGTTGTGCAAATTTTTTAAATTCACTTTAAATTTGAAAATTTAGTGGAAAAAAGGGGCTTTTAAAATATAGTATAAAAATATGGAAAATATTAAAATTATGTGTTAAAAACGGTATCGTTTACTTGCCCTGGAATCGGACATCATGAAAAATCTAAAATTAGACAGATAAAGAGCAATGTGGGACTTTACAGAACGGAATCCGAAGGCTCACTGAAACGCGACTCAAATGTTCGAAAGACATTCTTCAGCTTTAACCTCCGTAAAACCTCCTAAGACTACATGTTTATACAAAAAAATTTATGGCTTTCAGAGTTCCAAACGGTTCTCTACCTACCCTCAAAGAAAATAAACCCATTTGCCGACCTCGAAATTTCGATTTTTGTCGCGCTACAAACCGAAACTGGACCACTGTGCGTCGTTCCGTTGCGCTTTTTGACAAAAAAAGAGATTCGGTGTTGTGCAAACAACTACAATTTTGTTAGCAATTAAGGCTGTCTTCGCGAAAAGATGAAGTGAAGGGCTCCACCGAATCCATATTTTGGAGTGGAAGCAATTTGCTGATGATTACAAAATTTCATATGATTGTTACAGAAATATTCTTCTAGAATTAGTTGAAAGCCGTTTCTGTATAAAAATTATACGAAGGTCAAAATAAATACGCAAGGAGGGATACAATTAAAAATTACGAATGTATACATCTTTTTGGAAAAAAAAATGAACTACTTTGAAACTTTGTGGCGATCTACAAAGTACCTTTTTTCCCCAATATATTGCAGTATTTTGTTTGCATTGATACTTCATTGTAATTATAAACCGAATAAATACATTGAAATCATTAAAATACTCTTTTTTTCACTAAGGGGCGCTGCATCTGATTCAGCCGAATCATTTAAGAAGTGAAATTTTCAGATTTGGCTCTTTTTCACTTAGCGGTTTGGTCCCTACTAGATTACCTTTCAACAATTTAAAATATAGAAACCCTGTTTAACCACATGGGGTCAACGCTGATAGGGGACTTGCTTTTTTCTGGGATGTGCATGCTTGAGGGTAATTGATCCTGGTTCCATTGTTGTAAAAAACGGCTTCTATTTGTAGTTACGGGGGTCTCCACACCTCAGCGCGATTTTTTTGCTATTGCAACAATATTTGTTAGATAATTTATTCTATTCCGAAATGTAATTACTAAATCGTACGCAGTTATACAATTAGGAGCTAAGGTAATTTTAGTGCTCATTGTTGATGTGACTTTCAAATAAAAACTGAGCTAGTTCCAATCCTTTGCACGCTCATGAAATGCAATAGTTCATTCAAGAAAAATGTAGTATCATAATTTCTTCTACTATTATTATTCAGGATGTTAACAATTTTATTACTTTTTATTCAAATTCAACGAATATTACATACAAAATTATTACTTAGGTCGTTAAAAATTGCCATAGACTCTCAATCGTCGAAATTAAGCGTGATCAAATAGTTTTTCCTAGTTAAAAAATATTATTTTGACACTAGGATAATTATTGGAGTAATACATTTTCTGAACTTCAACCTGGGATAGGAGGAGCGATCGCGTGCCGCGTATGTACTCATATGGAATCAAAATTTGATTAAATTAATCAATTAACTAGTAATTAATTTTATAAAACATCAAAACACTGTGATGTCATCGATAGTACAAAATTTGAAATCTCTTAATTCAGTCCTAGATTAAAAGGACGAAGCTAGTACAGTTAGCACATCTGAAATAGGAATGGCAGTTCTTTCTCATCTGCATCCGTTAGGAGATAAATGCAATATAGTCCATAATATAACTTCGAAACTCCTAGAATCCTCGTTTGTCCAGCAAATCATATTGACTGTTATTGTATCAACTGTTTTATTAGTTTGTTTTATTTAATATATTTACCTTCCATTTTGAAACAACACGAGAGCCACATCGGGACGCTTCAGAACCGCTGTCAGATGACGAGGACGATACCTGGATTGATACCTTCCTCTCCGTACTTCAGCACCACATCAATAATAGGACGTTGGACCATTGATTTATTTGTTGACCAGATTAGACTAGGCCCACATATATGGCGGTTCTTAGATGGATTCAGGTTTCGAATCTGGTACAATCCGGCCCAGAAGCCGAGCCTCTACCACCAGGCCACCTCGGGCTCTGTTTTGTAAAGGAATTTACAAAAAAATTACAAAGTAGCTTTAAAAAAATTAACTTTAAAAAGTTCCTTTATCACATCTTTTTTAACATATGAAATATTGACACTCCAATGTTACAAATGCATATTAACTATCTAAAATAAATCACAAGAAAACAGGTTGCACAGGCTTTTTGCACGTATCCTGATATTTTTATCAAGATTTTTGAATACTTACTTTGTTCTTTGCTTTTTTTTATTTAGATCTATTTATATATTTTACCTTGAGGTGTTTCATTTTTGCAAAGATGGAATTTTTTAATCTATTTTTCACTCACTCACTGGTGTGCTAAAGTTTTTAACTTTTACGTACTTACGTACGATCTTACCACCAGACCACCGCAGCCTCATTTATCATTCAAGTTTACAAAATTTTAAAAATACAATACAAGTTTCTATCATACATCGCCGTCGTTCCGGTAAAAGAAAGTCCCAAACTGAAGTTTAGAAATGCGGTCAATTTAAATTTACCTGATTTTGAGTCGTTATGATAAATATATTGACTACTGATTGACTTATTCATGTTTAAATATCAACTTTCTACCAAGAAATAATTAATTTCAAACTCTAATTCACTGCAGTTGTCCGTCAAAAGGTTTTTGGTCCGTTGTTTTTGTTTTCTTCCGCATGCTTCGGCAGGTCGGAATTTCTTCCTAGGTTAAAAATTTGGCCTTGAGTTGTTTCATTTTTGCAAAGATGGAATTTTTAAATCTATTTTTCACTCACTCACTGGTGCGCTAAAGTTTTTAACTTTTGCACACTTATGTGCTCTCGATGACAATGCACTGTTTTAATATTTTCAGGACGTTAATATCAGTTAACAGATTAATTTAATTACATTTTTTCCATACGAATGACACCACGCGGTGGGAAATTCCAGTAATTATTGATTTCAAGATTGCATAATATTCATAATTATGAATTATAAACTAAAGGGGAGGACCAAAGGAAGCAACAGAGGGTGAAATAATTATGAAATCTGAATGGCAGTTAGTCTAGTCTTTCCTGAGAAGCTCTAAAAAGTGTGAAAATCCGAAAGTATCTGGATACTTTTGTTCATATGATTGTCTTACAAAAATTATCGTAAAGATAAAAGAAATTTGGGTTGTGTTAGGAGGTGTGGAAACTTGGCATGAGAATTAAATCAAGAGAAGCTCTTCAATAATTTTAGAGGTGCAATTATATATTTTTGTTATGTCCCCCTCTCCCAAGTGAGTGTTCTTTTGGTTTTTAGCCAATTATTAAGCGTTTTAGTGGTTTGAATGCAGAAAAGCGAATTTGAATATTTTTTGTTTCAGATTGCTTGTGATTACTTTTAAATAACGCGAAATTCTACTCAAAGAACGCAAATTGACTTAAATTTTAATTCAGTACATTGTCATTCTAGAAGCATATAATACTATTATCGAAACCTAATTTGTTCAGGATTTTCAGCTAAGGAAAAAGAAAAGATAATCATCAAGGAATAAGCGTTTTTTTTCACTAAGATGAACTAAAAAACCAGCTGAAGAAAAATTTCTCAAACAATTTTCTAACAGAAAGGGATTGACTCACCTACTCTAAAACCAGAAACCAGCCCTCTTAGTACCCTAAGGCGAAGGGGGGGGGACTCCTCTTTTTGTAATGTAAGAAAGAACTGTCCTTGCGGTTTTATTATGAGGGTAGGGAACACTTGAGGTATTTTCAGGTGCCAGAAAGTACCATTCATTTTCTTCTTGGCAAAAAGGCTAAAAATTTGTTGAAAAAAATGACGTCACAGCCTTGTAGATTTCAGCGCCAACTCTTGGGAAAAGACATTTTTAAAATTTTACGAAACAAGCCTTAAAGGGAATCCATTAAATGGATCCTACATTATTCAGCATAAAAACAGTAGGATTTGATCCAGTTAATTCTTAATAACTGTTGAAATAGAAAACCAAGATTGATATAATCTTGATATATATTCATAAACATGAATTTTTTAACCAGTCACTAAAAGCTGACGTCGTACATAAAATGCGGAAGCGGATGGAAAACAAGAAACAAATTTAATCTATATAACAGAGCATTATATTTTTTTACCAGAATTTATAAATTATAATGTTTTATTAATAAATGTTGAAAATTTAAGTATGTTTTTTGCGACCTTAATTTTTTCGCTTACTAAACACTGTGCTTAATTATAAGAGCAGTGCGTTTATGCAGTATCAATTGAGTTGTGTAGTTGTAAAAGTGGCCCTCTCCAAAACAGAAAATTGCTCAGAAAAAGTGGATTTTCTGTCACATATAGCCGAAGTGAGATTAAAAAAATTAAACTGTATGGCATTTGGGCAGAGTGATTTAGTATAAAATTTATGGTAATAAGGCATGAAGCCGGGGCAGTAATTTTAATTTTTCTTTTGTAGATGGCAAATTTTGCAGCTCGTTTTGGATATGGCCAATTTTGCAGTAATCTAAAGCTAATTAAATATACCAAATTCTATAGAAAACACGAGACATAATAGTATAACGCGATAACATATAATTATAATATATACATAAGTAATAATAACATATAATAATAAAGCAAAATATTATTGAAAATAGAGGTATATATTTTTACCATAAAAAATAGACTCTATCGTAAAAAAAATTTAGATTCTCTTGGCCTCATTTTCTGCAAAGGTCGCACTAAATATTGTCTTTGTCTTCCTCAGAATATTCTTCCCACTTTTCCTGTCCTTGAGCTTCTGATTGTAAAATATTTCTGCTGAAAACCTATTTGTCAACACTCTCTCAATTCGGTCCAAACTTCATCGTCAGAAATTTTGTACAATATGAAGTTTCATAGGGTTCACGTTTAAGCCTGGAGTCACGACTCTAAGCCTAATGGTCGTGATGTTTTTCCTTCTCTTCTTCACATCTGATTTTCTCTCACCTGCCTCAGATCTATGGGCTCTCCATGCACCAATATTTTATTATTTTGTTTCGTTATAAAAAAACTCTTTGTCGCGACGAATTTGAAATATATTCTTGCAGGTTTTATGAAAATGCTGCTGATTTTCTTCCAATCATAATCGAGATCATTCTTTCTCTAGCTTGAAAACTGTCCTCTTTTGAAAGAATTTCTTCTCAACGACCGACTCATTTTTACTTTAATTTCAATTCGTGCAAGCACGTGGTCTGTGAGAATAAAAGAATGTTCTGGATTGGGAACTCTATCTTCTCAGAGTGCCTGGGGGCCTCTTAGCCAACAAGCATTGAACCATAATCATCACTGTGGGGCTTTTTTTTCGGCGCCCACATCCGTCAACCATACATATGAGGACCTTAAAAAATGAAAAGGGTTCCAATTTTGTATGTTAGTAAGTTTTAAAAAGTATATTTTGCCACAAAAAAGGAAATACAGAAGAAAAAGCATAAGAAGTAAACAATAGTAATAACAATATACCTTTTGCGCGCAACTCAGCAGCATCCAGTAATTGCATCGACAATATTTAAAAAATCAACTAACCAATTATACGATATAATCAAACAATAAAAGTCATTCTATAATAAAAATTAAAATACGTTAAAAGAAAATGAATTAATTGGAAAAACTGGAAGTGAACTCGGATAGCGAACTTTTTCAAAGCGACACCAACCATCGGAGTTCTAATATGGATAAATTTTCTGTCAAGGGAATGACGAAATAGTCAAAAAATATTCTCGCTCTGGCCTTTTTTGGAAATGGCAGATTTTTTATGCTATTCTGTTTAATACAAAGTTGAACTTTTAATATCTCTTGTTAAATTATTTCACTTGTAATTGTTTTAAAAAGTATGATTTTGAAAGTTGTGCGAGAAAACAGACAATGCAATAAAAACTTATAAATGAAATATAATCTTATTTAATGAGATAAGAAAACTACTTATTTAAAAGTCAGGTAAAAGTGATAAAATCTGAGAAAAAATTAAGGGAAAATATGGAAGAAGTTTCAACGATTTTAAAAAAGTAGTGTATAAATGTAAGTTACCTCACGTACATATTAAAAGCTGAAAATTCTGTGCGCGAAAGTGAAAATGTCTAAAAATTGAAATTAACATTGGTAAAAGTACGCTTTTGGGAGATAAGGTTTATGATTACAACAAACGAAAGAATTATTAAAAGTTTTGTTTAAATTTATTTTTAAAATTGATTATAAATGAGAAATCAAGTCATACAGAAATGAAACAGATGTCACTGAAAAGCTAATTTTTTTAAATTTTAAGATGGTGTAAAATAGTTTCTCCGCGATGATATGTTACAAAGTTATGGCAGGAAAACGTTGAACATTTTAACTGCCTTTTCTAATCGTTTAGGAACAGCTAGCAAATTTTTAAAAGAATCTAGCCATTTCTCTTTCACATTTACATTCACCGTTATAAAACAAAATATTTCTCACTCCGCACTCAGATAACTCTTTATCCCGCAGGATCTTCAAATGAATCGTGAATAATACAAAATCTACACCTTGCTCCTCAGGTAATGCTTTCCCGAAATACTAACACATGAGTTTTATAATGATTCCGATGCGATGTATAATATGCTAATTTTCTCAAGTCGTCTTATAATTTCATTATAGACATCTTGTTTAATTTCTAGAAAAATATCTCCACTATGTCGTTCGGTGTTCTGAATACATCGAAATACCGTGAAAATATCGTAAATAATAATGGTTAATATTTCAGGGATAAACAAAAAAAAGGTGTTTTATCAATAAACTTTATATTGAAAATCAAGATTTAAAAATTTAACTAAGTAACAAACTTTCATCTTAATCAAAATTCAACATTTTTAATGAAACGGGAAAAATGAAACAATAATGCCTCAGAAAATAATTTATCTCTGAAATAATAAAGGAGAATGTGTGAGTGTCTATAAACATTTTGGAGGGAGGGAATGTGAGCCTCGAAGCCGTTTTAGGAAATTTAATTAATTAAAAAGTAAGAGAAATTTTCGCGTTCTTCATTGATGACTTACGAAAATAATATAGCACAAAAATAATTTCCACACCATCTGAAAATACAAAAAAATGATCTTTTCGATGATAATAATTAAGTTTCCGCACATTATTTTTACAACTTTATTAAATTCATAAAAAATATTTTAAACCGAATTTACAACAATACTTTTCATTTTATCAATGAAATTCAAACCTTATTCATTGTTTAAAACAAATACTTAATTGTGGGTTTTTCTTAGGTAGTTCATTTTTGAGATTTTTCCATTTCTGAAAGACGATTTTTCAAAGTTTACGTAGTTGCTGTTAAGACACACTGACACACACAGAAGATGCGTATCAATATGCCCCAAGAGAATTTTTTACTTAAAAGAAGGTGTCACGCAAAATCATCGCTGAAATATCTTAAAACTCAATATAGTTCAGAAAAATAAATGTTTTGTCCTATCTTTGGAGCAGATTCCTCGGCAGGAAAACTTAATTAGTTAAAGAAATCACGCAACACGTATTTTAGGAAGGACCTCGTAATTTTGAACTGGGGTTAGATGACGACGACCAGACCTGAACTGACACCACCCTCTCGAAGCTTCGGCACGACACCATCGGGAGAACGTTTGGTCAAACCTGGAACCCTCCGACTCCAAAACCGAGACCTTACCACCAGACCACGGCGGCCTCATTTATCATTCAAGTTTACAAAATTTTAAAAATACAAGTTTCTATCATATATCGCCGTCGTTCGGGCAGAAGAATGTCCCAAACTGTAGTTTAGAAATGTGGTCAATTTAAACTTACCTGATTCTGAGTCGTTATGATAAATATATTGACTACTGGTTCACTTACTGATGTTTTAATAACAACTTTCTACCAAGAAATAATTAATTTAAAACTCTAATTCACTGCAGTTGTCCGTCAAACGGTTTTTGTGGACTTTGTGACTTCTGCCTGTACGACGATGATACATATATATATATATATATATATTGAAGTTTGCATTAGCAGTATTAATATTAAAATTTAATGAACCTTTATGACAAAATATATAAAAATATATTAAAGAAACGAACTCACAAAAATAACAACAATAACAAAATAAAGAAGCAAATATATAGCAAACTAAACACAAAGAGATTTCTCCACCAAACACATAGGGGACAGTTGCCGAATTTGGAACGTCTCCTTCATTGTATCCTGACTTCTGTTCTATTAAATACTTTAGACGCAAATTGGGTAACTTATGTTCTAATAATATAAATAAGGTGTGCGAAATAGTTTTTTAGAGAAAGATCTATAGGGTTGTAGTCAGGTAACAAGAATAAACATTTAGATATCATCAAAAGACTAATTGTTGATTTCATAATTATATTGTATATCTTCACAGAAGAAACTTGTTTGGATACAGTTTAATGTAATAATTTTATTAATATAATTTAAAGATAAGGTTAGGTAGCGTTTTTGTTGTTGTTGACCAAATTTTGCTCAGTCTGGACCACAAACAGTTCCCTGAATTGGACATTGGATAAATTGTACTAAAGTGGAAACAAACGAAGCAAAGTAACAGTACAATAAAGTGACATTATAGGCGCCAAATGTTTTGTTCAAAAATAACAAACACTGATTCTGCCTCATTCTGTATTATATAAAAGGGAACAAATGAAGATTATGAAACGATATATTGCATAAAATGTCATACTTTGATTCGCTGGTGTGAATGTGAGAATAACAATTTATTTCCCTTTAATGGGGCTTAAAGAAATTCTTTAGTTGGACCGCATTAATTTATTTTTATATTGCTTTTTTATGTCTGCTTTAAAACGTATTTCTTAAAAAGTTAATTACATTGCTTTGAAAATAAATAAAATTTAAAAAATTCTACTATTTTTCCTATTAAAATTAATTCTCTGTCACTGTTATATATTAAAGAAAAACATTCAGGTGGTCGAAATCCATCATCCTTTCCTTATCTGTTTTTTTAGTGTTAAGATCACATATTAAAATTCATCTCTCTAGCTTATTGCGGTTTTTATTTATCCGTTCACATACACATGGACAGAGAGTCACTCCATTGATGGATTTGGTCCAAAAGTTGTTATGGTTCTATAATTGTGGTCAAACGAAATAGTTCATTTCACTAAGGACGTGAAAGACTGGCTCGAGTGTTACGAGTTTGAGCTGTCTTGTCCAAAACACGCAGATACAATTCCAAACTGTGTTTTTCAATCTCAAGGAGTTCTGAAACGTGGAGAATTATTAAAGGCTTGAGCAGAAGTGGCCCAAGGCACGGACAAACCGGGCAATTGCACTTCGCATTATAGAAGGAAAGTGAAGGAAAAAACTGTTTTCATAGACCTCAGTAAAAAAGTCATATATTTTTAAAATCTGTTGTATGTTTTATTTTACTTTCAATGAGACTACTATATAAGCATAAACAGAAAAATATCTTACTATATATGCACAGTCACGTGATCTCTCTGCTGGCTTGGAACGAGAACGAAAATAAAATCCTTTAAAAGTGAATAATATGTATATATTGTATTACTTTTACAAGACGATCAGTATAAGTTTCAATACAAGGGTAATAATGCACAGAAATGTATTGTGACACTATAAAACTACGTTACTTAAAAATAATCTGTCCTCTCCTTCTCCGTTTCTGAGTCGACGATTAGTCACTTCCGCCGTCATACAATACAGTCGCTTCAGCTTCATTCAGTGGGGCTTAATTGTAATCCGAGGAAAATTTTAAAGATGTCTATTTGCTGGTTGATTGTTTTAGGCGAGGACGGTTAAACGAGTGACCGTTGATCGAAGTTTAACTGTATTCGATGTGATTCACCGGTAGAATACGGCGGTGTGAAAGCGTTAAATCATAAGTGCAGGTAAAAAGCGCATATTTAGAAGTAAAAGTTAGTTTCACATTTAGAATAAAGACACTATAGAATTAAAAAAAAAACAATTTTGGCTGTGAGAAGGGGGCAACATATTTTTGCCTTTTGCGCAGTGGCGGCTCGTCCATATGAGCTGCAGCCCTCTCCTGAAATTATTTTAAACGATTGTATTTTCCTTTTTATTCCAAATGGCTTACCTTTCCACTTTGAGAATTCAATAATCAACGAAAATGGCAAAAAGTAATAAAAACGTAAAAGAAAGACGGGAAATCGATCAAAAATTAAGAGAGAGACAGACCAGAGCTGCAGAAAATTTTGCCCCTCCTCAGGATATGAAATTGACGCAATGAGCAAATCGAAGCGATAGAAAAGCAACCCTGTCTCCGCTTGAAATTGCATGCATTTGAGCTGCACTCCGGAGCAGCTCACGATTGGCATGACTTCCTCATATGAATTTTCTTTTCGCTTTTTTTTTCAGAAGTTCAGTCGTTAAGTACTTTTTTAAAATCTAATTCTGGAGGAGTTGCATTTTTTTTTGCTTCTTTATATTTTTAGCGTGCTGATTACGTGTCTGAGTTTTTTTACCAATAATTTTTGCTAGAATTTTAGTTATAACCAAAAGACATGAAAAAAAATTACCCCAGTTTTTTTGCTTATAACTCAAAAACTCTCAATTTTTAGTACATCATCATTACATACCAAAACAATCAGCACAAAATTTCCTACAACTGTGGTCTATACAACTTTTGCAGCACTGCTTATTTCCGAGCTGACGAGCCGCCACTGCTTCTGTCGTTGATAAAGCTAATTGTAGGCCGCCTCTGGTATTGAGATTCAGTTTTTTGACAATTTGATTAATTTCTTTTTGTACTAAGTAGTGAAATTCCATTCATCTAAACTGCATTTATTAGGATTTAATGTAATTTGATTTATATGTACAATTTTCTTGTATACCTTAAATGCCAACTAGTTTTGTTTCTGATTTATTATGCCCATACACCCATAAGTGGATAGTCACAGACATAGTTCCACAACTTGTTTTTACTAACTCACTCTCGATATCACATTTTTTTTGGTGATTAAAATATTATTCTTTGATTTTTCGTATGAAAGAAAGTAAAAACAATAATAGTCTGGTGGTGTTCTCAGAATTCAACACAAATTCATTCGTCTGTCTTTTATTAAAATTTTAGTTTTTAAGCGACAAAAATATGGTTTAATTAAATTGATCGATTAACTGTCAATTAAATAGTCTCAAAATATTAAAATAATGTATTTTCATAGAGAATGCACGAGTGTACAGGATTTCAAAACACTATCGCATCAGGAAACGAATGTAAAATCGATTATAATGTTGTTACAAAAATCGCCCATTGGATATACGGTGAAAGCAGTTCAACAAGTGAATAATGAAAACTGACGCTTCATTTAACGAATATTCCAGAAACTCTAAGCACAGGTATTTCACAGGTAATTAAAATTGGAGTGGTCACCGTTCTATGAGGGATGAACTCCCACATAAGATGAATAACGTTATATCAGTGAATCAGCGATATCAGGATCGTTTGGCGATGGTTAACAATATACTTTATTATTAATTTGAATATCTCGTTGCAAATTTAATATCGAACCAAAAACTAATAGACTTGTAATAGGTTGTGTAAATTTTCGTGAAACTACGGAACTCTTTCATGTTTTCAGAGATTTTTAACAGTTAATGATTGCTACTGGTTCGCATGACGGGGGTTGAATTTTCTAAGTTTGGTTAATGAAATATGAAATAAGTACATATAAATTGTTATTAAATTTATGACTTTCATTAAAATGCTGTGAAAAGTAATAAGTATTTATTTACTATTTACAATTTTTTTTCTTTTGTATAAACAAAAACGAGAGTGAAATATTTATTTATAAAGTTAAATTTAATTGGTGTCCACTCTTTGGATATAGATTTTGCTCATGCTTTTGAAAACCTCTGGATAACAGTTTTTTAATCATTTTGTTTTCACTTTTTAGAGTGCATTTTAGTAAAAGCGTTCTTAGCCGCAATTTTTTTTTACTGTTTTATATATATACTTTAATTTTAGTGAATTTTGTTTAAAGCAATTTTCAAAAAAAAAAAAAATTTGCTATTAAAAATGTGTTTTCATTAATTTTACTGCATTTTAATACAAGCGTTATTTAATGCTTTTCACATATTTTAATTTAATTCTGGTTTGCTTCTATTGGATATGAGACAGAAAGAAACCTTTTCTTACATATTGTTTTTCCAAATCCACCTTCAAGCAGAAAAGTTACTTCCTAGCTTATAATAAATTTATATATATATATATATATATATATATATATATGGATACAGCAGTTAAAAAAGTGAAAAAATTAAATATAATAAAGTGCTTTTTGGAAGAATTTCGAAACATAATAAATATATTACATACAATAATGAATAGAATTGTTGTTGAATTTTAATAAAACTATTTTACTAGAAAATTCGATGATTATTAAAGAAACTCATCAGAAGTGATCTGGACAGATTCTTTTAAAAATTAAATAGATAAATGTAGCTATTTATTGTATTTATTTTTTATCATTAATGAAGTCTTGAATCTGGAGATATTAACATGAAAAATTAAAATTACGCACTTGTTTGTGTTGAGTACATAGCAAAACTATAAGCTGAAATTTATTTTTTAAAAAGTATAAGTTTAATATGTAAAAGATAAATGTGGCAATGCGTAACTTTTTATATAAAAAGGTATGTTTTTATGTAAAGAAAGAACATTTGGTTCTGAAATTATCTCTAGTGCTTGACCACTCATCCGTCCATCTGGTAAACATATGATTATGTTCGAATGCTGAAAACCTACATAAGGGTCAAAGAAAAAGAGGGCAGTATAATGATATTCGTAAATAGAATTGTTGGGTACTGAAGGTTTATTAATCAAAGTGTAAGTTGCATTTTTTCTGGGTGTTTACCCTTTATAGTTCCGCTTGAAGGGTAGTTATTGTACTAAAATTGTTTTCATCGCCAAGATGACAATCGACGAATGTGCATGAAATGTCCCAATTTAAAATCCACTTATCTTATGGTTTACTTAAATGTCTACAGATTGTGTGAACACTCTGTATTGATAAACGGAAAATTTTAAATATATAGGTAGCTTTACAAACAAGAATAAATAAGATTCATATGAAAATGACATATCACCTTTTGCATATTAAGGAATGAAGATATGAAAATTTGTAACAATGAACCACTTTTAATATAGAAAAAGTTTTTATATAAAATTTTTAAAATTTTCCAACACATGCTAAAATTAAATTTGCCATAGTTTCTTTAATATAAGGCCGAGAATATTTATTTCTCGGCTGGTTAATGAAAATAAGTGTTATTAACTTTTGTTACAGATACGATATGAAAACGTCAATGTTACAATGGTTGGAAGGTAAAAGTTCTTTCTTTTGTTAATACAGAAGAAGAATAGGAACAGCATTGGAAGTGAAAAAAATGGAAAGTACTGTAAACTTTCTCCCCGGCTACCTCACAGCCCACGAAATCAAACGAGTTTCAGAAGCTGAATCAGCGCAATAAATACAACATCAATGTTAGAAATTAGTATTGTAAAACTGTATCAATGTTAAGACGATTCAAGGTAGGTATCATTCTTGATTTTTTGATGTAACTATGAAGGAGGACATAGAGAGGATTCAAGCATGCGTGTGATAAATGATAGCAGCGCCCTCATTTGTGGAAATTGGAACTAACTACTACGAATCCTCCCATTTCCAACGAAACCTAACCTAAATGACCCCATGTTGGATCTTTGGTTATGAATAAATGGAAATTTTATTTTTGCATAGATGCACATTCCCGATAACTTATTTATTTATTTATTATATTCTGGAATTATGACAAGTACGATAAGAGTATTTTGATGATCTCATCAAAATATCGATTCTATCATATATCGTCGTCGTTCTGGCAGAAGAAAGACTCAAGAAACGGATTAGAGAGTGGTCACTTTAAATTTACCTGATTTTGAGTCGTTATGATAAATATATTGACTACTGATTGAATTGCTGATGTTTAGATAACAAGTTACTACCAAGAAACAATTAATTGCAAACTCTAATTCACTGCAGTTGTCCGTCAAAAGGTGTTTAGTTACTTTGAGACTTCTGCCTGAACGACGATGATAAATATATATATTGAAATTTGCATTAGCAGTATTAATATTAAAATTTAATGAACTTTTATAACAAAATATTTAAAAAATGAACGCCCAAAAATAACGACAAGAACAAAATAAAAAAGCAATAAAGGGACATTAAAGAGGTCCAATGTTGGTTCAAAAATAACAAACACTTAAGCTGTGTCGTTTTGTATTATATGGGAGGAAACAAAATGAAAATTATGGAATGATTCAGTGCATAAAATGCCATACTTGGATTCGCTAGTGTGAATGTGGGAATAAAAAAATTCTTTGTATTTAATGGGGCTTAAAGAAATTCTTTAGTTGGATCGAATTAATTTATTTTTATATTGCCTTCTTTTGCCTACTTTAAAACGTAATGATTAAAAAGTTAATTACATTGAATTGAAAATAAATGAAACTAAAAAAATCTTCTATTTTTCTTATTAAATTACTTCTCCGTCACTGCATATTTTTAAAAATTATTCAGGTGGCCGAAATCCATCAACCTTTAATTATCTGTGTTTTTGGTGTTAAGATCACATATTGAAATTCATCTCTCCAGCTTATTGCGGTTTTTATTCATCCGTTCACATGCATATGAACAGATAGACCAACAGTTACCCCATTGATGGATTTTGTTCAAAAGTTGATACAGATCTATTATTTTGGTCATAAAACGATCTAATTGATTTCACTGAGGAAGCTTGTTACGAGTTTGAGCTATCTTGTCCACAACACCCAGATACAATTCGAAACTGTGTTTTTCTGAAGCGAGGAGAATCATTAAAGGTTTGAGGAGAAGTGGCCCAAGGCACGGACTAACCGGGCAACTGTAGATGGTGCTAAAGCGGGAGTGTGAAGAAAAAAACTGTTTTAATAGACCTCAGAAATAAAGTAATGTATTTTTTTAGTTTCAATAAGACTACTATGTAAGCTCAATCAGAAAACTGTTCGATGTAAATCGCACAATTAACCATGAGTTAAATAGTCTCCACCCCATTACTGATCCTCCTCTAATTCGTCGTCTCAAATCATGCAGCAGTGTTTGTGGCCATCACTATAGACAAAATTAAACTTCTTTTCATTAAAAAGTATTCATTTTCTCTAACCGTTCCATTACAAATACTTTATGGCGAATATCTTTCTTTTTCTCGATGATGTTTCAATAACTTTAGTGGTTTCTTCATTTTCATTAATCTTGTAATTGTATTTGATTTAAAAATGTTAAAAAAAGTTGCATGTAAAGTTTCTTTACTGAAACGTTTGAAATTTTATGAGTCGGAAGATCTTTTTTAGCTTTTTAAAAAATTTCTTTATAGTCCCGTTTTGTCAAAATACTTTTTCTTCCTGATTGTTTTGTTTGAATAATTTTTTCTAATTATGACAATCTGAATGGCAATTATAGAACACTTCATTAACCTAGATATTTTTCTTTCATGTTCACCAGTACACTTATAAAATAAAAAAAAAAAATTCACTTCGCACCTAAATCACCTCGTCGTCTTCAAATAAATCGGAGATAACACAATCAAAACCTGCACATTTGCTTCTCAGATATTGCTTTTACTGAATACTAGCACTTGTGATTTATAATGATTCTGATGCGATATATAATATGCTGATTTTTTCAGGTGGTCTCATAATTTCTTACAGCATACCTTATTAAAATTTTTAGAAAAATTAGTAGATTTTAATAGAATTTAAGTTAATTTTTAAATTTAGAATTAGTAAAGAAAGTGATTCATAATCAATTTTAAACTCATAGGGTCATGCGAAGAAATTTGGAACAAGTAGTAATTGGGAACGGTGACAACAGAGCGCATTGTTGAGGCCCTAGCGAATTGAAAAGCATGTGCTTTGATTAAGACACTCTATAGAAAGGAGAAAAACACTTTCCTACTTTTCTGAACGTTATTTGGTAATGTTTGTTGCCTTTAATTACAACCATATTCAGAATAATGGAATCGAAATTTCTTAAGTTTCATTTTTTGTTGTCTACGCCAATTATATGCAAGCTCAGTTACAAAATTTCATATTTCTTAGAAATGTAGGGTATAAAGATTACGAGGAATTTTCAATTTTCGTTCCTAAATTTCATCTTGAGGAACAGTTTAGTGTTCTTAATTACCCTTGACAATTTTTGCTGCGGGGTAATTGGGAACGGCTATATTTTTATGTATTTATAATATTTTATAATTTTATAGGAAACAAATTTAAATCTAGAAGCTTTGTTGCGTTCTATCCTGTCAATAAATGATACTCTTTTATGTCAGATTATCAACTGACATTTTAATACAATTTACCATGTGAGTTACATACATATTACTTTTCAACGGATTAAAGTTCTTTATTAATAATAAAATGAAACCGTTTCAATTCAAGTTTGGAAGAAAACAAGAAACTGATAACGAGGAAGATCAGAACGTGATACAAATAGAGGAATCTGACGATGAGGATTTTGGTTTTTTTCAACAAGAAATAGAGGCTGCGGAGATGGAGGAAGTAATTTATCTGGAATCATCAATGCTTGAATTTTCAACAAATCTGTTTGTTTCTATCTATAATCTTGGAGATGCCAGAATGAACGCACATTATTCATACTCCTGCTGGATTCAAGAAGCTAATGGTGGTAAAAATTGATATGACAGATATTTAAGAACCAATGTGGCTAAATAAAAATTTGTTTCGGTGGTAAATGATCAGTTTGCCATTTTTGAGAATCAGTAGAAAGCTGTACTCCCAGATTATATCTTCGAAGTAGATTGTAGGAAACAATTATATGGCTTTAATATAGTTTGTATATAAAAGAAAGATTAGTAGAATTGTGAAAAGAATCTTCGATTTCTAGTGGAAAATCTACTTTCTACTGCAAAATTGAACTATTACTTTCTAATAATTTTTATGTGTGATTTTTAAATTTTACCTATTTCCTTCCAGCATGTCATAATATTCAGTTATTTCAGTTTCATTAAAGATTCATTTCCCAACTTTTCGCCACAAAATTTGAGTCAGAATGATTCTAAATTACACCAAATTGACAAAAGTTAATAGTTTATATGCGATATTCATGAAATAGAAGATATTTTTGATGCAAAGCAATCAAAAAACTATATTTTGTGGGTCCCAGTAATTGGGAAAAGACAGTTAACTGCATTTTGTGTCAATATTCAGTAGTTTCTAATCCTTCAAAATATATTCTCTAAAAATCAATTCGTTACTGTGATTAGAAACCGAAATATTTGTTCCCACTTGCCCCGCAGTCTCTAGAGTTATTGTGAAACATTCAGGTTAGAATAAGAACGCTCCTAAAAGTAAGGTCGATTAATTAATAAATTATTCCTGAAAGAAGGGTCTGTTTAATGAACACTATAGAAAATGTTTATGCATTCAGAAATATTATAGGCCGCTTCTCCATCGCATATTATCCTTTGAAAGAGAAAAAATGGCATAGTCTTCAAAATTCGTGCCCAATAACCCCATTTGACCCGGCGCTGAAAAATTGTATAAAATGGCTTCTTCTTCGAATATGCACCAATTCAACAGTGGTCTTTTCATTTCTTAACGCAGTGTACTATACCGCTCTTTTACTATATAGACAGCAACAGAAAAGAATTGAGAAAAGCTTACATATACTTCAATTTAATATTTATTTATTAAGCACAGAAAAATATAAATAGTGGTTGACAAGAAATATATTGATTGCTTTCATTTATAGGTTGTTTCAAACTTCATTTATTTATTTTGTAGATTTTTAGTATAATATTTAGAAGAATTCGCTTGACAAAAAAAGCCAGATTTAAACGTCAAACACTTAAGTTTTTTGGTAAATGTCCTATTTACACAAGATAGGAATCATGCCTTTGCGATGTTGTTTAGTGTTCTGAATGCTGACAAGATCGTGAAGATATGTATCATAGCAACGTTACAGAGAAAAATTCATTTTGTGCTTAACTTCCAGTAAACAGAATCCAGTATCCATTTTGGAAAGGTAATCCTCTCTTTCACGAATTTTGTCAAAGAATTGATACAGATCTAAAATTCTAAAGATAAAAATCATGCGATAAATTTTATATATCTAGTTTTGTCTGTTTATGAGTTATGGTGATACAAGGATACGAAAACAGAAACACAAAAAAAACTCTTAGACTCATTTCGCCCAAAATTTGACAGAAAACCACAATTTTAGTATTTAGACAACATAACAAAATTCAGGCGCCTAGTTTGTTGTTCTTCAGAATTATTGTTTTCAAACAGACAGCCAATATTTTTAAAAATTTTTCATTTCGTACAGAGGGAGGTGTCAAATGTGGAGATTGATTGAATCTCGAATTATTTATTTATTTATTATTATTATAATTGACGATTACAATAATTTTTTTTGGTGTGCTTCGGATTAGTGAAAGTACATTGGTTTATAAGGAAATCATGAAGTAAAAGGTTCTTAACATCGTTTGTTTATTTTCTGTAAACTAACTATAATTACAATTTAAATCTTTTATTGTTCCAATATCACTTTTATTTTCAGTTGGAGAAATTTTAAAGTTACTTCGAGCAATAATTAAACACTAATATAAAAAAAATCAATGTTAAGATAAGTTTTAAATATTGGAGCTTTATAAACATCTATCTTATCAGTTTTGCTTTGAGCTAAAACCAGAAAGATCAAGGCTACTCTTGCGATTTGAGGCAAGTGACGGAGGGACTTGAAAATAGTAGTAGTGAGGGATGCTATTATTTTCAATGTTAGTTACTGCGTCGAGATGGCAAGCGTGAATATTATGAGCTTTATTACCAAATGCCTTTCTATAAGCTATTTCATGCGATCATGCTCATTCCTATGACTAGGGGTGGGTGATACTGTATCAACCTGATACTTTCTATTAGGTGCGCAAAAGTTTCAGGTACAAAAAAACTGATAAAGACCAAAAATAATAAGTACTTGGTTTTATTCTTTTTCGGTCGGATGATACTGCATCCATCTGACACTTTGTATTAGGTTCCATTTTCTGAGTTCTTCTCATTTTCAGTAGAGTTATTTAAATGATAGTATGCAGATGGCTTTTTGTTTTCACAGTCATAGAGGGTTGGGACAAAAGAGGAGAGGAAATAATATGTTGTTATAGTTAGATATTTTAAGACGAGGATTCCTGAGCTGGGATTGGTATGTGTCTCATTGATATGCAGTGCAATAATATTGTGCAAAAGATTCAAAAGGATTTCAGCATCTTACCTGATTGTACGAACATCTCAATCGAGAACGATTGCCGAAGTAGGTAAGTACTTAAAAAAAAATTAATAAAGATCCATTAAAATGGTGGCGAGAAGAAGGGTCCATTTTCCGTATTTAAATAAACTAGCCAGAAAACATTTTTTTCCCATTTGTGACATGCGTTACATGTGAACGCAATTTTTCGATACGAGCTTGATCTTAAATGATAGTTTAATTAGATTGTCTTCTGACAAAGTGAAAAATGTTAGTTTTTTTTTTAACCTATAGTTTTTGAATTTTTCTTTTTATCTGTCTTTAATTTTTTTTTACATTGAATCTTCGGATAGTAATCTTTGAACTGCAATATAAATTATTAATTTTATTTATAAGTATGCATGGGTATTCAGCATATTCAAATTATATTAAACTAGCAGTACGCGCACGGCGTTGCCCGTGGAATCAGGACTTCAAAAAAAAAAAAAAAAAACACGCCCACAATGACATGAAAAAGTTTTGAAAACAAAATCAAAACAAAAGATACACATTATTGATTTTCCCGCTTATTTTTTTTTTCGCGATAAACAATATTAAAAAATTGCAACGTGAAAATTATTATACTGCAAGCAAAGTATGCGAGATGAATAAATGCGTTAAGTTACTGCCGAAAATAATAATCAGTCATTCAATTCAAGGTTATGACGTCACCTCCCCTTCAACCAATCACATAGCTATCTGCGTTCCGAAGTGCCGTGCCGCGCGACGAACTCTCTCCAGAAAAATAACTCTCAACCGCCCAGAAATAAATTAATTAAAAAAAAACTTGAAAAGATATTTTAACCGTTGTTGTTTTAAATCCGACACAACCGTTCTACCTATATGCTGAAAAAAATTGAAAATAATAGTGTTATTAGAAAGTCGGATGCAACAAATTTAAAATCAAAAGTAACATCTTGAAGCCAAAACTGGGTATTTTTAAAAAATTTCTCAAAATTCAGTAAATTGCGTTAGGAATTCAAAACTAACTTCATTAGAACGGAAATCGCGTGCTCTTTCCGATGGTCTATCTATTTTTGTCGTACAATTATTTGAAACCATTCTATTGAGAAATTAGTGCGAAAAATCAACCAAAACAACACAAAACATTAAATAAAAAAATTTCTAGATTAAAATTTAAAATTTCGGCTTCGAGGTGCATTCAGTCACCATTACGACTACCTGTGTGCCAAATTTCATGGCTGTAAGTGCGATAGATTCGTCTGGACATCGCAGACAAACACACACACACGCACGCACGCACGCACGCACGCACGCACGCACGCACACAAACATTGCCTTTTATAATAAGTATAGATTCTATAAAATTATTCCAGAGTTGAAGTTTAAAAAATATCAATTTGTAGAAATTGTCCCATTATTCTTTTTCTCTTAGAGAGAAGGAGAAATTCTGCTAACTGAAATGCCGACATATTTCGAAATCTCAATGGCATTCGACTGGAATTTTCTTTATGTAAGTTAACGTATATATCTGGTTTTGAAATTGTAAAAGAAAAATTACTCTATGTCACGCACAGTCGCAGTAAAAAATTATTTACTACAAATAATCATATTTCCTGGAATATTCATATATTAGCTTCAAATTTTATGGGAACGTTTTTCTAACATATAGTGAATTGTTATGTAAGTTTCGTATTATTTGGTGGAAAAGTCTGTATGTGATAAGCAAAAGACATACGGGATATTTGGGATACTTTAAGATAATCTTTATATCGTCCAGAATATAGTTTTAATTTTTAGGTAAATACATATAAACAATGTGCTTATTGAACAACACCATTGATGAAGTTTGTAAATCGTTATCAGCTTCCTGTGGAATTAGTTGAGCCTAAATTTTTTTTTCTTCTTAATAGATTTCTGGTATGTTCCCTAAATGCCCTCGTGGCCGAATCCTCACTGTAAAATGTGAGTAAGTCTATTCATCACATGGTCAAAGTTGGAGCGCAGCTACCCGAGCCTTTCTGAAAAAAATTGTAAATCCTACTGTGTCCAGATACCTTTGCTTGTACATGTATCCAACGTAAGGATGGTGGCACAGTACTCTTACATTCAGGGTTTAGATCTACATTTGTAGAAGAGATTCTTAAAAAAAGGCCGAAACTGGACTTGCACTATTCTTATACTTCTCTATTCAAATCAATTATTATGTTAAATGAAAACAGCTCGTATATAAATTTTGTCTTGCATATACATCTATTTGAATGGGATTTTCTAACAAACCTGTTAATGAGTGATAAGTTATTGTGCTGGAACTAGCAAAGGAGACATCGAAAATGGAACCGTTCTTTTAAGTACTAATTATTTGCTTGAATTGTCTGGTAGTACATTGCAATACGGTTAAAAAGGATATATTGTTGCACTTGTGCGTTTTAATACTTAGGCGTTGCTTTTACCATCATTCATTGAGTTTTATTCAGAGGCCTATATTGCTATTTTTAAACTCTTTGCTCCAGGAGAGCTACACGTATGCAGGCACATGCAGATATAGAATGACTTTTATTGGAGCAAAAATGAAGCATGGATATTTTTTTAAATATACAACGTGTCTGAGAATTGTCAGACACATTTCAAAAATTAATAAAAAAAAACTAATAACTTTTTTCCTTGAAATGAAAGCTAGTTTAAAAATGTTTTTTTCAGATACGTGGAATACCATCACGATATCCTAAATTTTCTACAAGGAGAGATTTCCATTCGCAATGGCTACCGATCAGAAGAAGCAGATGCGCTTTTACTGGTTTATGTTTTCACTTTTTCTTGAATATTTTGAAAACTCACTTTTTGTTTTAAATAGTTAAAGAGCGTAAAATTCGTAACAAAGGCATGCTTTTTTTTCTTCTAACTTTAACATTTTCGCAGATAATGCATCTCAAAGATGGCATATTTCCAGCAATTTACAACAACCTAGACCATTATAACCGCGCGTTACCTAACTGTCAGAATACTTTTTAAAATGCACTTACATTTAAAAAAATCTGCAGTTGAAACATTATCAGTTTTTATTTATTAATTTCTGAAATGTGTCCCACATTTTTCGGATACCCTATATATCTAAAATTAAACTTGATGAAAATGAATTTTTAATCTTCTCGCATTAGAAGCATGCTAAAGAGAAAGTGCTGTAATTGTCAAAATAAAATTCGAATTGGAGATTTTGATGAATTTCAGCGTTTTAGACGTCCCTGAGTGAGGAAAAATTTATTTTGGATTTAAATCTGTATATCGCTCTGTTTTTTTTTCTATCTTTGAATGCGATAACTCAAAAAAGCATTCCGCTTGACGGATAAATTTGGTATGTGATCTTTACACAAAATGTCTGCTGTCTGTCCTTGTGTATGTGAACACGAATAGCTAGGCGGTTGAAATTATTTATACAAATTTACCATTAGAGTTGTAAATTTATATCAAATTTTGAACTTACGTCGGCCAGAAAGCATCAAAATCTTTTTTTTATATTTTCAACCAATCAATTTGAAATTTTGATGACATTAATAGGAGCACTATACAAGACTACACACAAATTTTCACTCCAATATATTCATTTATTTCTGAGTAATGGGTATAAATGTAATTTTATGTATTAAAAATTACATTTATATCCATAACTCAGAAACAAATAAATATTTTACAGTGCAATTTTGTGTTGTCTTGCACAGTGCTTCTATTAATGCCAGCGAAATTTTAAATTGATTAGTTGAAAATTTTAAAAATGATTCTGAATGTTCCTGGTCGCCTTAATCTATCAAATATTTAATGGATTACGTTAGGCGATCTGTTTGTATGCGAATATGTGATCTCGAAACGCAACTACTTAGACAAATGAAACTTAGAATGTGGCTTGTAACAAGAGTGCCGATCAGTATCAGCGTTTGGTTTCAATGGATCGAAAACAAGATGCATATTCGATTTTCTTCAATATACCGCGAAGCACAAATCTTGCCATATTTTGTCAATTTACGCGAAATATGAGGAGGAGGGATTCACTTCCTCTTGGGTTGTCATCCTTACGCCTAGCCCCAGTCTCAGATTCTAATTTAATTAGTTACTACGAAAATATTGAAGTCAACTTTCCTGTCGTGTGCTCTACAGATGGCAGTAAAATCAACAGTAAGGTTGGTCTAGAGTTTGTAGTTTTCCAAGACCATATTGAAACTGAAGTGCACCAGTTTAGAATAAAATACGAATGAAATGTTTTCCAGGCGGAATTTCTATGTATTGCCCAAGCTGTCAGTTGGATTCGCACTAACGAAAATCTTTCATCAAATTTCTTAATTTTCAGTGACCTTCTTTCTTCTTTATATGCCTTAAATTGCATTACTTCTCCAAACCGACTCATTGTTAAAACTGAAACCAACCTGAGTATCATAAGTAAGCATTTTTATTATATTTAACATTTATAGTATATTCTTCTATTTTTCATCCATATTTTAAATTATAATACACATGTTTGTAAATATTTTCCTGAATTTTGAATAGAGAGCAGCGCAAGTTTCTTGTCGGATCTATCAAATGCTTGTTAAAAGTAGATTACGAAAAACACATTCAGTTTTGCTATGCAATCCTGTCTGTCCTTGGCGCTCCAGAACTCCTTCCTTATAATTTTAATGTGCAGTAGCTTCAAATATGTATGAAATCTAGATAACAATCTTTGTTATTTGTCGTCATTGTCATCATGTTGTCTTATGTGTGTGTGTGTGCGTGGTGCGAGAATGGGCATAAAATTGTTTAAATGTATATAGATAAAAATATACTTTTTAAATACCAATATGCTATAGAAATCCAAACTAGTAAATAGATTTTCCAGAATTTTTTTTTTACAAATGCTATGAAACATAAGTAGCATTTTAGTGAAAGGTTCTTTGATTAATTAAATAATTCAGTTTTTTTATTAATTAAAAACCGTGTAAGATTTCCTATCAATTACTCGCTAAATATCGCTACAGTCAACTGTTAAAAGAAACTGAAGATGCTTCTCATCAAGAACGAATTCTTCTCCTATAAAAATTGCTACGGTCAACTATGATAGTTTGACTTGATGCTGAAGAAATTTTTATATAATTTTGTGTGCTTAAATAATTTTTACTATTGACGCAGGACAATGTATGGGTTCTCAGAAGTAATGGCTCCATTTGTTTAGAGAAAATACTATATTAATTAATTCAACTCAATATAGCATGATTACAATATTTAGACCCACAATAGGAATTATTTAGAAATAAAATATGTGTACAGTTTTAAAAAAACCTCGTTTTAGGTAAATCATCATCTCATGGTGCGGAGTGGATAGTCCATCATCTTTAATCAAATTATAAAATACCTCACTCTCTTTTCTTCTCTATTTATTTTCTTATTTTAATCATATATTATCCAATAGTAAACATTATGATTTTTAAATACTAATAAGGGACTTCCAATTTCGCCATGTAACTGAATTTGTAATGCTACTTTCTTCCCAACCACAGCAAGGTCCTTAAGCCATCACTGGCTCTCTATTCTGTTTCCGCTCAGCTTGACGTTCATAGAGATGACTGCGCTCTCTGGTGGCTCACAATGCTAACTGATATACTTGGTGGTAATGAGCCGTACTTTCATGTATAGATTTTTAATGTAAAAATTACTTTTAAAAATAAAAAAGTTACTTTTGTATATAAAGATATCTCTTAGGTGAGGCGGAAGGAAGTATCTTGAATAAGAAGACACTCGTAATCCAATTTCTATTTATACATTAGAATTAAAGATGACGATGCAGGTTATATCAAATAGATAAAGTTATCGTAATAAAGTGAAAACCAATGGCCAGGGGTGAAAAGTTTAGTCGCAAAGCTGTGCGTCTTACTAGGGAAGAGATACATGGCTAAAAAGAGTCCGTTACCGGCGAGTTTCAATAATTTCGGAGAGGGGGAAGTCCTCAATTTGTAAGTTAAAGTAAAAGTGCTTTTATCTAGATTAACCTTCCGTTGGTTGCATTTAATCTGTGAGATAAAGCACACATATTATTTTGTGTTTAAGTGCGGGTTTCCTGAGAAAGGTATGGGACCTCTAGTAGACTCCTGGCTCCGTACCACTCACAGTAGGGTGTCGTGGCATTTTTCTCCTGTGCTCTTTTGATGTTCGTGAGGGGCACATTAATTAAGTTGATGAGTTGAACCCGATTGCGTTTGTATATTTGACTTCAATTTTTTTTTTCAAAATTTAATTTTATATACCTGCAAGTTTCTTATAACTGTATACCAGCCCCTAATTCAATGATCTTGAACGTTATTTCCAATGTATTGTTTAAAAAATGTCGAATTATTGTAGGCTCTCAATAACAGTAGTTGTTATTGTTAAGGAACCGTACAAGAAAACAAACATCAGCTCATTCCTGAATTCCAGGACATTTTGTTAGTTGAAACTGCAAGGAAATACAAAAAAGGCATTTAAAGACTTAAATTCAGCTTTGTATCACCGAATATGTCAGTTTTATAAGATTTTCCTCAAGACTAAGCAGAAACTTAACTTTTAATGTAAAATATGAGTTGCGCCCGAACTTGTTAGTATTTGTATCGCGCCCGAGCGAAGGTTAGTATGGTAAAGAGAAGCATAATTGAAACAAAAAATTCATTTTTGACAATATTTCATTCAAAATTACTTACGGCTTTAAAGTTTGTAATTTGCTGTGAAAATAGATTTTTCGTTTGAGTGTCTTGATTTTTTATTATTAGTTATATTAAATGCTTGATCAGTTTTCACCTATATCAATTGCTGAATTAATTTGCAACGAATCGATTTCGACTACGTGTGCTTATTACAATATACGGTTTTATTTAAAGTTAAGAGATAGTTTCAACCGACTCCTAAAAACATAGCTCTAAAAAGATTTTGACTCTAAAAAAAAATCTGTATCGTTGCACCTCTGATATTTCGCTCTTTTGTCTTATGAATTTGCCTACCACTGCACTAAGATAATATTTTTGTGTGTATATGAATATATCGGTTGAGGACCAGAGGTTTTTGATAATATAAAGCGAATGATAACATTAACCGCTATCTTATTAAGTGGCGTCAAATGTATTGCCAAAAAGATAGAAAATAAATTGTTTTGATCGAAATATAGAAGAACGTAATTTACATGATTTTCGCAGTACCATAATATGTCCGGAGAAAGATCTTGTAATTAAGATCAGATATAATTCAGGAAAAAGGTGTTAATCAAATCCAGTTCGGATGGAATTAGTGTAGAGTAGAACCCTCGCAGTGGCGTACCGAGGTTGAGTGACGACCTGGACATGATGTGAATTTTTCGCCGCCCCCTTAATTATAAGTGGTGTCTTAGGTTGTGTAAAGGGCTCCCGGAACAAGAAATTTATTCGCCCCTTCAGGGTATTTGACTTCAAAAACTGACAAAAAAAATTAAATTTTCTCCCTGGTCAGTGGCGTAGGGAGGGTGGGTGGCGAACGGGTAATAATATGATTTTTTGTGCCTCAGGTGGTCAACAATGGCTTAGCAAGTGCAAATTAATTGCATTATTTTTTAGCCCCTTCATATTTTGTTCTAAAAATGGTATAAATGCAGTAATGTTTAGACTCCTTGGCGCCCCTAAAACTAGAACCCGGGATATCTATACTCCCCTTGCCCCCAGTTGCTACGCCACTGAACCCTCGATTATCCTGGCATCTATCAATCCAGATATCTGCAAACAGAGACGGTGCCGGAAAATCTAATTTTTTAATAAAGTCGATGGCATTTTCAGAAAAGACTTTAAGTTGGCATTGGGGCCGATTTTACGATATTAAAGCATGTAAAAGGTTGTTATCGGGAGTTGATCTTTCACAATTTAAAAAGTTTTTACCCCCCTAATTGCCATTGACCCAGGTTCGGGGCACTTCTTTTCTAATTATTTTGATCTAAACCGCTCAAGTTTTAGCTTTGATTGTCGCATCTTAGTATTGAATTGACTTCTATAAAAGTTAAAAATAAAATAAAATTCATTCTAGTTAAAAAGGTGATTACTTTTAATAAACATTTAATTAATCAGCTTAATCATAAAATTTCAGAAATAGCATTTTCTTTCATATTTCAATCATGTTATAGTGTTAATGTAATTTTCTTTTGAAAGAGTGAAATAATAGAGTTTTGGGAGATAATGAGTTAAGGGGAAAATAAAATAAAATCGTACTCCCATTCTGAAGCACTTCTATAGTGATGTAATTAAATTCCATTCATTTTCATGAAACAATTCACTGTAGAATGTATCGGAAAGTTTCACGTTGTAGAGAAGGGGGAATATTATCTTTATATATAAAAGGCAAACACCATGACTCACTCATCACGAAATCTGTCCTGGGACTAGAAACTTGAAATTTGGCAGGCGGTTGCTTCTTAGCGAGTAGTTGCTCACAAAGAAAGGATTTTTCGAATTAGAATTTAAATTATTTAAAAATTAATTTAAATGTTAACATTTTTTAGGAATAACTTTGGATCATATTATCACAAGAAAACCATTTTTACATCATCTTAAAGATAATAAAATTAACTTTTCAATGACACCTTATCTTATTTCCATGCGACATTTTGTTCAATTTTAATTAATGTTTCAAAATGTTTTAAAACATGAATTGTAACAATGATTTTACAGTTGTAAATAAAATTCAAACCATTTGATTATTTCATAAAATATTTTATTCACGCGCTTTTCGAATTGTTACGGTTGTGATAGTGTAAATTGTTTTCTTGTGAAATTATCTCAACAGTAGAATTTTCACCTTAGTATTCATTGCATAGCTGAAATATTTTATCTCACCTGCTTCAAAGTAATATCTTTATAAAGCGTGGCAGCAGATATTTGATTTCATGTTTGTTTGTTTTTATTGTGTGCCAGGTAGACTGAAATGATTTTCGTCCTCTCTTCAAGCATTTAGTCTCATGCTCTCCTGCTATTTTAAAATTATGAGGCATGAAAACGCTTTCAAAATTTTGTGTATTGCGTTACAGATTATTTTTTATTAAAATTTTGGTTAAGCTTAAGAGTACAGTACTGCCGCCAAACTTGAATTTCCGCAAGTGATATCTCGTCAAATTTGATATTAGATGTCACGCAGTTCAGAACTCATGGTAGGAAGCCAGCTTAACGGTAGAGGAAAGACCCATAAAGTTGGAGACGGCACATTATCGTCTATATATATAAAAGGCAAATGCCATGATTCACACACTCTTCACGAAACTTCCCAAACCATTAGGCCTAGAAATTTAAAATTTGCCAGGTGTTTGCTTCTGGGTAGTAGGATTCACAAAGAGCAATAGGTTCGGGAAACTAACTAATATTTTAATTATCTTTTTAAATTTTATTGTTTATCCCCTATACTCCAGGGTCTTTTAGATGTCTCTAAATTTTTTGCCGCCTCACTTTTTCCACACAATTTGTCACCGATTGGTTCACACTGGGCATGCAGCATCTTCAGCTTTCGCGACCGTATTCAAGGTTAATCATTCTACCTATGAGTGATAGATGAATTGAGTGAGAGTTATTTCAAATGCCGTTTTCCAGATTCGTGATGCATAATATAGAATTGTATCGCTGGCATTTTAAAATTTACGTCTTTATATATTTTACTATCTGCCAAATGCAATAAAATATTCACTTTTTAGTTCATCTTTCCTGAGATACAGCGGGTGAAGCTGCAATGGGAAATGCTATAATTAATGTAAAATACAAAAATTAAAACTAATTTAATTCTGGCGAACCAGCTGGTCGCCGAAGGCGGCTAGTCTATTATAATTATTACATAATTATCTTTCTTGCCTTTAGTAAGTTTTCTTCAATTTGATATTTTTGAGCGTTTTTAATTTAGCAACCGAGCCTGTAAGCAACGCTCACATTCTAATTCAATGAAATCTTTGCATCTTTTCATAAAATTAATAAATAAAGTTTAAAAATCTGCTTTTCTTGTTCGGCTTTACAAAAATGCCTTATCGGCTTTTTTGTCAGAATCTAGTACGATTATTGGATCACTTGATTTTACTTTTCAAAGGAAACAAAAAAGAGCAATTTGGTTTGAGCCCTGCTTGCGTAGAATTAAGCATGAATATCAGCCACTCAGTAAATTTATTGAATCAATGAAAGAAAGCGAATTCAACGAACAAATGTGTCAATGAAAGACTGCTTTGAAAGAATTTCTGGAAAATGAAGAAAGAATGACTAGCATGCTTGCTTTTGCGGACAATGAGAACGTTGATATGAAAAAGTAAAGACTTGATAATAGAGCTACTGACAAAATGTAAAATTTAATTGAATGAATATTGAGTTAACTGCGTTTGAAACTTTTTAACGAACCTGAGAACAGAAAACTCTCTTTGAAACAAATATTACTACAAATTGAAGTAACAAACCTTGTAAAAAAGCTTGTGATTTTTGTTTGAAAGTAATTTTAAACGAAATGACAAAAAATCGTAAATCATTTTAACACAATCTCTACATCTTAATGGAAAGTGTTTAGAAGCTGTGGTTTCCGAGAATCTTAACAGTTAATGATTATTAATGGTTCGCATGACTGGGGTTTGAATTTTCTAAGCTTGGTAAATGAAATAAGTCCATATAAATTTTTATTAAATTTATTGCTTTAATTAAAATGCTATAGAAAGTAAAAAAAAATATTTTTTACTATTCACAAGTTTTTAAAATTTTGCTTTGTCTAAATAATAAAAGCGAAGGAAATATTTATTTATAAGGTTAAATTTAACTGTTGTTTACGCTTTGGATGTAGATATTTTCATGCTTTTATTATTTACCCAAAATTAAATTTGAAAGCTTCTGGATAAAAATTTTTTAATCATTTTTTCACCTTTTAGTGTGGATTTTAGTAAACGCGTTTTTAGCCGCCATGTTTTTACGTTTTTATATGTATACTTTAATTTTAGTGAATCTTGATAGCAATATATCTTATAGCAATTTACTTTAAAAAAAATTTTCGCCTTTAATATGTGCTTTCCTTCATTTTTCTAAATTTTCATACAAGCGTCATTTAATTCCATTTACATGTTTAAATTTTTAATTTAATTCTGTTTTGCTATTTTTTATGTCAGACAGAAAAAAAGCTTTTCTTATATATATATATATTTCCAAATCCACCTTCAAACACAAAAATTACGTCCTAGCTGGTAAAGCAATTTTGTATATATACATAAGATACATCTGTTAAAAAAGTAGAGAATTTAAATAGAATAAAGTGCCTTCTCTATGAATTTCTAAACATAATAAATATTTCACATACAACATTGAAAAATATTGTTGTTAATTTTTACTAAAAATATTTTACTACAAAATCCAATGTTTATTAAACAGTAGCTAATCAAAAGTGGTCGGCACATATTCTTTTAAAAATTTAATAAATAAATATAACTATTTATAGTATTCATTTTTTATCACTACAAAATTCTTGAGTCTGAAGATATTAGTTTGAAAAAAAACCTATAAAAACTGAAAAATTAAAATTATGTACTTGTTTGTGCTGAGTACATAGAAAAATTATAAGCTAAAATTTATAAAGAAAGCAAAAGTTCAATATTTAAAAGATAAATGTGACAATGTGTAAGTTTTTATATAAATAGGTATGTTTTTGTGTAAAGAGAGAATATTTAGTTCTGATCTCTATTGCTTGTCCACTCATCCGGCCATATGATAAACATATGATAGTGTGTTCGAATGCTCAAAACCTATATAAGGATCAAGGAAAAAGAGGACAGTATAATATTGTTCAAGCTCCTTCCCTTTACTAATGTTGTTCCCTCTACTGTTAAAGAGTTTTCATTGTTTGTAGAGCATACCTTGATGTCTTTGTTGAGTCTATTCATAAGACAGCAAAGCACACCGTTGAAAAAAACGGAAAATTCCTAGTTCTTTCCAGCCTGCTGCCCAAATGCGGTGTTATATAGCAAAAATCATTGAAATAGATACATGAGCCTTTGAATTGTTAATCTTAGCAGTTCAAACAAACATAACGCATAAATCCTTCAAAAGAAAAATGTTCAGACATTTTGGCCCATAAGCGCGCTTTGGGTAATCACGGAAATCTGTTGGTGAAAAATAGCACTGCCTCGAGGATCAACTCCCTGGAATGCAACTAAAGTATTCATAAATCAAATGGATGGGTACTCCAAGTTTATTAATCACAGAGGAAGTTGCATTTTTTCTGGGTGTTTACCGTTTATAGTACCGCTTGAAGGGGATTATTTGTACTAAAATCTTTTTCTTCGCCACGAAAAAAAACCCGACCAATATTCATGAAGTGCCCCACTTTAAAAGCCACTTAAATTTTATGGTTTCTCTAACTGTCTACTGATTGTTTGCACAATCTGTTTTCATATTTGAAAAATTTATATCTACATGTAGCTATACAAACGAGAATAAATAAGGTTCATATCAAAATGAGATATCACCTTTTGTACATGGTAAGGCATGAAATTCCTCTGCACTATGAAAACTTGAGAAAGAAGTTTTACCACTATTAATATTGAAGAAGTTTTTATAAAAAATTTTAAAATTTTAGGAAAGCACGACACTTGAGAAAATTTCAATTTCTTTAATTTAAAGCCTATATTTCTTATTTCTGGGCTGGTAGATGAAAATTAGTGCTATTTCCAAATGTCACGGATGTGATATGAAAACGTCAATATTACAATAATTGTAAAGTGAAAGTTCTATCTTGTGTTTGATACATCAGAAGAATAGGAACAGCAATGGAAGAGAATAAAATGCAAAGTACTGTATACCTTCTCCCAGGCTTCCTCATAACACACGAAAGCAAACGAGTCACAAAGATAAATCCGCGCAATACTAGAACATCAATGTTGGAAATTGGTTGGACAGTTTGTTTAATGAAGACCATATCCCTGTTCACTTTTCGCCATATCTCCATGTTTGCTAAAAGTATATCATTGTTAAGATGACTCAAGGTAGGTATTATTCTTGACTTATTGATGTAACTATGGAGGAGGACATACAGAGGATTCAAGCATGCGTGTGATAAATGATAGCAGCGCCCTCATTTCTAGAAATTGGAATTAACTACTTCGAATCCTTCCATTTCCAACGAAACCAAACCTAAATGACGCCATGTTGGATCTTTGGTTATGAATAAATGGAAATTTTATTTTTGCATAGATGCATATTCCCGATAACTTATTTATTTATTTATTATATTCTGGAATTATGACAAGTACGATAAGAATATTTTGATGATCTCATCAAAATATCAATTATTCATAATCCCTGGGGATCAGAATGGCAGGTATAAATGTTTTTTTTAAACTTTCATCAAATGTGATTGAAATGATTTACCAATTGGTCATATTTTAAAATATTATTTTCGCTTTTGCATATGAAATAATGAAATTTAAATTTATGTTTGTACTATTGCGGTAGTAATTCAAAATGCTTATCATATAGTATAATTTGACAAAATATGCATTATTGGTCTTAAATTTTTGTTTTCCCGTATTTTGATAAATTTATTCCCGAGTAATATGACTTAGTAATAAAAATAGTTTTTAAAGATATTTATTTATTTTTCCTTATTATTGTCGAAAGACATAATTTATTGTTATCAAAGTTACTTTTTTGAACCGTTATAATAATTAAAAGAGCCAATAATTTAAAAGAAAATTAATTTTTCAAATAATTAACAGTATTTATTAACTCAACCCCTAAGGAGTAAGGCAGTTTCGTTTAATTTGGCATAATCCTAACACTTTCAATTATTTTTTTATTCAACCTTTCGTTTTCGTTGACAAATTATTGTAGGATCAAATTTATCCCTGTTTTCAGTAAAGCTCTCCGAAAAATTATCTGCTAAACTCTAATCACAGGTCACTTTGTGCAATTTGTTTTTCTTTTTGGATTAACTGTATTATAAACCGACAAAAGTATCGATATATTTAAGAAAATGAGTGGTAATACACGGAGAATAAGTGTCAGTGATGATCAAAAAGTATTTGTATTCATCGGAAGATTCTACTAGTACTAGACACCATTTATCTAAGCAGTCCCTTTCCAAAACACAATTAGTGGAAATTTCATTGATTCTTTAAGGGGAGCCATAGCAGCTTAAGCTCTGGTAAAACTATTTTACATTTCAATTTTACCAGATACAATTTATCAAGCCGAAAAATTTCTTCTGACTTTAATTATGATTTCTTCAGTGTCAAAACATTATATATTTGCTTCATTTAAACATCCTGGTATATTCATAACAACATCGACTATTAACTTTTAAATTTTGTCCTCTAAATGATCTTCAATGACTAAATCGTCAATAAAATATTTTATCGTTGCTTTACCATTTTTAATTTTAAATCTATAATTAGCTTAGCATATCTGTCTACCTGTATAATTCTATGCGTATTTGGACTATACAATATATTTTTAAGCAACAGAGTTCTTTTACACCATGTTTGGTGCACCTCATTTTCTTCGCTACATGTCGGTGTTTAACCCTCTAACCACTGAGGTTTCTCAAAATCTGAGTTCAGTTTTATACGGAGGTAGATTGATTTTAGGGAAATAGATTCGCCCACCACGTTTCCCCTTACTACGAGTGGTGGAAAATGTCAATGGAAGGTCTTTTATCTCTACCCCTTGCCCAACTGCCTTCTCCCCGCTTTCGCAACAGCAACCGGCCGAAATCCGCCCCACTAGTATAGAAGTTGCATGGACGGTTACGGCCGTCTTAGGAGCCAGAGGGTTAATCCACGGGAAAAAGTCAGAGACAGCCTTGAAATCTAAAACAGTTTATTTCTTTACAGAAGTGGTTCATAGCCGTCGTATAGATCAAGAATTCTACAGCTATTGTGTCATAAAGTATAGCTCCAGCAAGAATAGCAGAAAGATTAGATAATTTCTCTTCAAATTTTAAGAGGTTTGAGCTTGCTCTCGAATTAAATAAGGATCTCTGGAGTCTTCGAGTAGTGGGTCTTCCTCTGTAGTGTTTCTTCTACATTTACAGTACGTCATTAAATGTCCAGGTCCACCGCACCGAAAATTGGAAAAATTCTACGTCTGCGGAGATAACGCATTTCACTTCTTTCTTATTCTGAAATAAAAGTTCTTATAAATTCAGACTGAAATTCATGTGATTCCGTTCAGGTAATAAAGCTGAATCCCTACGTTGTCACATCGTAGGTGTGGATATGATAGACGCTTTTATGCAATTTTATAGTCGGATACGTCTCTACCTGCTGTTTCAAGATCATTAATCTCCCGAAAAATCCGCCCGACGAAAACATATGTGCTTTCTTCATTATTTAAAGGAATTTTTATGAAAGCATTTCTGATGTCTGCTATCTTGGCTGTGGTTGTTGAATTGAAGAATTCGGCGATTTCGTAACTAGATTTTATTGCAGAATAAGGTTCTTAAATTCATCTACTGTTAGTAGACAATAATGAAAACCAGCATTAACCTATACAGCATAACCTTTCTATAATGAAAAGCAGCATTAAGGATGTGTGTTATCTCACTAGCGTTTCTGAAATCCCGCATAAAATCTTTTTGTCCAGTACTTATTTTGTAAGAAAAAGTAGTGCTACAACGGAAGTCTTGTAAATACTCAACAAGAAAACATACTATCAATCAAAACCCGACAAGTACCATCACAACCATAGCAAGAGAATTTACAAATGTATAGTTAAAGATTTTTGCAGCCTACCCGCTTTACGCGACACAACCATTCAGGTCCAAGTGGACCAAAGCATGAAATTTTCCAACGTTTCTTTTGAAACTGAATGTCCATCGAAAATAATATGTGGAACGTCGTTTCTTTGAGTTTTTTGACAAAAGCGATCCGGATTTGTCCTACCAAGCTCAGCTACAATTTTGTTAGCAATGGAGTCCATTAAAAGGATCCAACATCATTCATCATAAAACAGTAAGATTTGATCCAGTTAATTTTTAATAACTGTTGAAATAAAAAATCAAGATTGGTATAATCTTGATATATATTCATAAACAAGAATTCTTTAACCAGTCACTAAAAGCAAACGCCTTAGCTAAAATGCGGAAGTGGATGGAAAACAGGAAAAAAAATTAATCTATATTGCAAAGCATTATATTTTTTAGCAGTATTTAAAAATAATAATATTTTATAAATAAATGTTGAAAATCTAATCACGTACACTTACGATCTAATTTTTTTTTTCGTTCATTAAGAGCTGTACTTAATTATAAGAGCAGTGGAATTATGCAGTATAAATTGAATCGCGTAGCTGCAAATGTGGCCATCTCCAAAACAGAAAATTCTTCAGAAAAGTGGATTTCCTGTCACATCGAACCAAAGTGAGATTCAAAAAATGTCAGCATAGCATTTGCGTAGTGTGGTTCAGTATACAATTTATGGTAATAAGGCATGAAGAAGGGGGCAGTTATCTAAATTTTTCTTTTGGAGATGGCCAATTTTGCAGCTCGTTTTGGATATGACTAGTTTTGCAGCAATCTGAAATCTAAATAACTAAGCCAAATTTTATAGAAAACACAAGACATAATAATATAACGCAATAACATCTAATAATAATATATACATATATAATAATAATAAAACAAAATTGTATTTTAAAGAAATTGGCTTGTGGGTGTAAGTGAATGCAGTCCAATAAGCAGGATTTTAAAAAATAAAGCTCTTTATTTTACAAATACGCTAAGAAAAGAAACGTAGCACAAGCACTTAAAACAGCACTCGTAAAAATTCACAACAGAGATCATCAATAAATCTCAACACAGAGCTCAAAGATTTCTTCTCAGTTCACCAGCTTGCTTGCTGAACAAATTCCAACCAACTCTTCTTGGCTTGAGAGCTTTCTTTTATACTTTTTCAACAGGAAGTGACTTCATTACGTAGGAAGTGACGTAATATCCAGAAAGTTCATGAAGCCGGTAGAAATAGGTTGAAAGATCGAGGTCCTTTTAGAAAATAACTTTTGTTACCAAAGTCGTAAACTTTTCCGCCAATTCGTCAAATTTGTCGCCAAGATTAGCATCTCAGGGAAACGACTTTATAGCTTTGTAAAAATATAATAATAACGGAAAATATTACTGAAAATAGAGGTATATACTTTTACCATAAAAAATAGATTCTATCTTTTATAAAAATTCAGGATCTCATGCCCACATTTTCTGCAAAGGTCGCACTAAATATTGTCTGTGTCTCCCTCAGGATTTTCTTTCCACTTTTCCTGTCTTTGAGCTTCCGATTATAAGATGTTTTTACAGAAAAACTATTTGTCAACATCTTTAGTAATTTTGTACAATATGATGTTTTAAAAGGTTCACGACTAAGCCTGGATTCATGACCCTAAGCTTAATGGTCGTGCTATTTTGACTACTCTTCACATCTGATTTTCTCTCACCTGCCTCAGATATATGGGCTCTCCTTGCATCAATATTTTATTATTTTGTTTCGTTATAACAAAACTGTTTGTCAGGACGAATTTGAAATACCATTTTGCAGGTTGTTTTATGAAAAGGCTGCTGATTTTCTTCCAATCATAATCGAGATAATCTTCCTCTAACTTGAAAACTGTCCCACTTTTGGAAAGAATTTCTTCTGAAGGGCCGACTCATTTTTTTTTTCAATTAGTGCAAGCACGCGGTATGAGAGAATAAAAAAAATTCTGGATTGGGAACTCTATCTTCTCAGGATGCCTGGGGGTTGCTTAGCCAACAACATTGAAGGATAATAATCACTGTGGTGTTTTTTCTACGGCCTCCACATCCATCAACCATACATATGAGGAACTTTAAAAAAACAAAGGCGTCCAATTTTGTATATTGGTAAGTTTTAAAAAGTATATTTTACCACAAAAAAGAAAATACAGAAGAAAAAACATAAGAAGTAAACAATAGTGATAACAATATACGTTTTGCGCGCAACGCAGCAGCATCCAGTAATTGCATCGACAATATTTAAAAATCACCTAACCAATTACGATATAATCAAACAATAAAAATCATTCTATAATAAAAATTAAAATACATTAAAAGGAAATAAAAAAAATGGAAGTGATCTCGAATGTCGAACTTTTTCAAAGCGACACCCACCATCGGAGTTGTAATATGGATAAATTTTCTGTCAAGAGAATGACTAAATAGGCAAAAAATATTTCCTCTGTGGCCTTTATTGGAAGTAGCAGCATTTTTGCGCTATTCTGTTTAATGCAAAGTTTAACTTTTAATATCTCTTGTTGAATTGTTTCACTTGTACTTGTTTTTAAAAGTATGATTTTGAAAGATGTGCGAGAAAATAGACGATGCAATAAAAACTGAAAACTTCTAAATGAAATATAATATTATTTAATGAGGTAAAAAAAATTACTCATTTAAAAGTCAGGTAAGCATTAAAAATTTAAAAGTGATAAAATATGAGAAAAAAATTAAGGAAAAATAAGGAAGAAGTTTCAACGATTTTAAAAGCAGTGTAGAAATGTTAGTTACCGCACGCACATATTAAAAGCTGAGAAATTCTTCGTGGCCAATGTACGCGATTGTAAGATGAGATAAGGTTTAAGATTACAACAAACGAAAGAATTGTCAAAAGATTTGTTTAAATTCATTTTTAAAATTGATTATAAATGAGAAATAAATTCATACAGATATGGAACAGGTGTCACTGAATAGCTAATTTTTTAAATTTTAAGATGGTGTAAAAATAGTTTCTGTGCGATGATATGTTACAAAGTTATGGCAGGAAAACATTAAACAATTTAACCGCTTTTTCTTCTCCTTTAGGAAGAGTTAGCAAATTTTTAAAAGAATCTAGCCATTTTTCTTTCAGATTTACTATCACCCTTATAAAAAAAAATATTTCTCACTCCGCTCTCATATAACTCTTTAACCCGCAGGATCTTCAAATGAATCGTGAATAACAAAAAACCTACACCTTGCTTCTCAGATAATGCTTTCCCGAAATACTAGCACATGCGTTTAATAATGATGTAAATAAAATCTACATCCGTTTGGTCGAAAATACAAGTGCATTATATGACATTAAGGTGTTAAGACCGCATATTACATTTCGAATATCTAGCTTGTGTTTTTAAATATCATGTCCAGACAGACAAAAAATTAGCTCCTTGTGGAAACCAGAGCCAGGAAGGTATACCGTCCTACCGAAACATGTGTTAAAACTAATGATAAGATTAGAAATGAAACGCTACATTTAAAAGGAACAGACGAAACTACTTCCCATGGACAAAAAAACAACCTGTCTACATTCTCAGACACTATGACATTCCAAACCAAGATCCAACAATCCAAACCACTGCCCGTCATTTAAAATGGTTTAATTTACCTACTACACCGCCAAAGAATCAAGGACTCAAACATATAAAGAACACGTACTAATAATTTTAAATAGAAGAATATCTAGATAACTCAGCAACACATCAGCCACCAACCAAAATCCACAATTACCATACCTCCGCTGAAAATCTGTAAGTATAGAATTATATGTTTATTATATCTTTCCACACTTATACCTTAAGCTGTCTTAATTCGATATTAGTAAATTGTCTTGTGATAAATGGCCAATATACAATTTTAAATACAAATAAATATACAGCAATACATTTATCTATGTGAAAGGTGAGACACTGTGGGTCGGAAAAAGAATTATGAAGCTTTATCGCTATTCAGTGTTTATATTTGATTAAGTCCATGATTCAATTCAGCTCATATAATATTTTATAATCCACCAGTTTTTCACTTTTCTGTGCAAAGGAAAATTCCTCTTGAAATTTCTATAAATTAAATTTCTAATTTTTACATTTGTACTTGACTAATATTCAAGCATACTCTGTAACATTGAAGTCTAGGTCATCAATTTCAATATCTTTAACGCAACAGTTTCAATATCTTTTTATCAACAGTTCTAGATTAATTTACTTAACCGTATTTGAAAATCAATTTCTTTCCAGTTTACTTACTTTTGCATATTGAAAAATAAATAATTTGGAACCGATATAATCAGTACCAAACAACATTCAATAAATATCATTATATACAATATCATTATTGGGAACGCGGGGAGATTGATACGCTTTTTTTGGAAAGCTAAAAAATGGTTTTACCAACGGAAATAATTAGAACTAATATATTATACAGTGGAGTCTCCCTATAACAAAATCGCTTGGTTCCAATTGAAAAATTCGTTATAGAGAAAATTTTTTTATACGGAGATTAGAGATTTTTGCAGTTATTTAAATAAATGTTCCAAACTTTTCAATAGGTGCGATAAGTTCAAATGTATTTAATTATAATTTTCAGTTAAAAATGAAGTAATATATATATTATAAATTTGTTAAAATTATACTAATTTTTATTGTATAAATATAATGCTCAAAAGTTGAGACAATTCACGAATTTAGAGAATAATATGTACTAGTATGTATTTACGTTTATTTTACTCGAAAAATTCCGTTATTTTACATTGCTTTGCATTTCGTGATGTTAAATTTTCAGAAACATTTTCACATTTTAAGAGTGAGAGGTTCCAGAAAACAGGCACGTGTGAGCGATTTGGTTGCACAGAAACTATCAACTTTCTTCGAAAATGACAAAAACCGAAAAGATAAACCTCTGAAAAATTCGTTATAGGGAGACAACCACTTTGTTATATGGAGAATATTTTGAATGTTATTTAACATTCCGATTAAAAATTGCGTTACATGGAGAAATTCGTTGTAGGGAGACTCTACTGTATTTATGCATTTGTTAAACTAATATAGGATTTAGGTCCAGTTTTGGTCATAAATGAAATAATAAAATACTTATTACACTTTTTTTTCTAAAAATGGATTTTTATTAATCTGCCCCATACAACGGGTACATCGATACACACGGATATATCGAAAATAATTATGGTTAATAGGTCTAGGATGAGAAATGGTGTTTTATCAATAAACTTTCTATTCAAAATCAAGGTTTAAAAATTTAACTAAGTAACAAACTTTTATTTTAATCAAAATTCAACATTTTTAATGAGACGGGAAAAATGAAACAATATTGCCTCAGAAAATAATTTATATATCAAATAATAAAGGACAATGTGTGCGTGTCTATAAATATTTTGGAGGGAGGAAATATGAGCCTCGAAGCCATTTTAGGAAATTTAATTAATTAAAAAGTATGGGAAATGTTCGCGTTCTTCATTGATGACTTACGAAAAAATATAGCACAAAAATAATTTTCACACCATCTGAAATTACAAAAAAAATTATCTTTTCGATGATAATAATTAAGTTTCTGTACATTTATTTTTACAACTTTATTAAATTCATAAAAAATATTTTAAACCGAACGGGGACGAGACCTGAACTGACCTGAACTTTTAAGTTGGCAGACAAAGTAGCTGCATTTAAAGCCAAACTGGAGTTGTGGGGACAGCGCGTAAACAGAGGCAATTTGGACATGTTTCAGACATTAGCGGGGTTTTAGGCGAGACTGAGCCTGAACATTCATTCTCCCAGTTGGTGTACGATCACCTGTCTTTGCTTTTAAAAGAGTTCGAGCGCTACTTCCCAACCACAAAAGACCCACGAACTGGTAAGGAATGGATCCGCGAATCATTTGTCAACAAATCAGGCGAATCTAGCATGTCTGTGCAAGAAGATTAAGTGCTGGAGATTGCAAATGACGGTGGCCTTAAAACTACGTTCGAAACAACAACTCTGCCGGTGTTCTGAATTAAAATCATGGTGGAATACCCCGAGATTGTCACCAGAGCACTTAAATCCCTATTGCCATTTCCGACAACCTATCTGTGTGAAGCGGGGTTTCCTGCAGTGACAGCAACCAAAACAAAACAACGGAATAAACTGGACATAAGCAGCACACTTCGGGTATCATTTTCTCCTATTACCCCAAGATAGAATCGTTGTAAAGAAACAAGCTCAGGGTTCTCATTGATTTATCATTCTATTCTCATTGATTATTCATTTCTAGTGAGTTAAAATTTTAAATGACTTTATATTCAATTTTTGGTGTAACTGTATTTTTTTTGAATATGTTGAAATATTTGTTTATTAAAAACCAATTATTAAAAAAATGTTTTTTAATGTTTAAATACAATTAGATTAAAATTATTAAATTAAAGCTATCTAAAATATAAATAATCAACGCCCCCCATAGGGCCGCGGTAAAATTATCAAACGTTGACCGGTCCGCGGCGATAAGAAGGTTGCAGACCACTGCTCTAATTAATTGCAGTTGTCCGTCAAATGTTTATGGGACTTTGTGACTTCTGTCTGAACGACGATGATATATATATATATATATTGAATTTTTCATTAGCAGTATTAATATTGAATTTAATGAATATTTATGACAAAATATATAAAAATACATTAAAGAAATGAACTCCCAAAAATAACAACAAAAACAAAATAAAAAAGCAAATGTATAGCAAGCTAAACGCAAAGAAATTTCTCCACCAAACACATAGGGGACAGTTGCCGAATTTGGAACGTCTCCTTCATTGTATCCTAACTTCTGTTATATTAAATACTTTAAACGCAAATTGGGCAACTTATGTTCTAATAATATAAATAATGTGTGCGGAATAATTTTTTAGAGAAAGAACTATATGATTGTATTAGATAAAAAGTATATACATTTAGGTATCATCAATTTAATTTTTTAACAAAAGACTAATAGTCAATTGCAAAATTATATTGTATATCTTCACAGAAGAAGCTTGTTTGAATACAGTTTAATATAATAACATAATTAAAATAATTTAAAGCAGCGGTTGCTTTTTTTATGCCTACTTTAAAACGTATTTATTAAAAAGGTTGATTACATTGCTTTGAAAATAAATAAAACAAAAAAATTCTACTATTTTTTTTATTAAAATTACTTCTCTGTCACTACATATTTTTAAAAACCCATTCAGGTGGTCGAAATATATCAGCCTTTCCTTATCTGTTTTTTTCGGTGTTGAGATCACATATTGAAATTCATCTCTCTATCTTATTGCGGTTTTCATTTATCCGTTCATATGCATACGAACAGATAGACCAGCAATTACCCCATTGATGGATTTTGTCCAAAAGTTGATACAGATCTTTAATTTTGGTCATAAAACGATCTAGTTGATTTCACTGAGGAAGCTTCTTACGAATTTGAGCTATCTTGTCCAAAACACCCAGATATAATTCCAAACTGTGTTTCTCTGAAGCGTGGAGAATCATCAAAGGCTTGAGCAGAAGTGGCCGAAGGCATGGACTAACCGGGCAACTGCACGTGGTGCTAAGGTGGGAGTGTGAAGGAAAAAACTGATTTAATAGACTTCAAAAATAAGGTCTTAAATTTTTAAAATCTGTTGAATGTTTTATTTTAGTTTCAATGAGAATAATATATAAGCTTAAACAGAAAAATTATCAACATAATATTATTAACACTTTCCTTCCGACTCTGAAATTTACATTACAGTAGAACTTCGATTAACCAACCCCGTTCGGACACGGGCTGCGACGAATAACCGAAAAGACAGATAACAGAACTCTCTTAATACATATACAGTGATGTGATGATACTGCTGGCTTGGGACGAAAATGAAGATGAAATCCTTTAAAATGAAAAATACACACATGTTTTATTTAATGTTACAAAACGATCAGTATCAGATTCAATATAAGGTTTAAAAACAATCAACTAGACAAATTAGAATTAATTTTAAAAAGAAACTGAACTTAAAAAAAAACAGAGAACAGTGGAAATCAAGATCATACATAGATAGCCATATATATATATATATATATACATATATATCAAAATAAACTTATAAACACAAGACAAAAACTCAAAAACAGTCAAGACAAATTGACAAAAATAGACAAAAACCAAAATAAAATTGAAAAATATCATAGCGAGCCGCTTGTCAGGGAGAGAAGCTCGCTCATGATATTAATTTGTGCTTTTTTCTGCTAACGACAAACGAAATCAGTTAAAAATTGCCGTCATCCCCTCTAAAAGCACAAGACAAATAAAAATGGAAGAATTCTTGAATAAAAAATAAATACATTTAAGAAGATTTAAAAAGAATCAAATACAAAAGATCCGAATACAAATACAAAAAATCCGAATACCTAGAATAAAATAAAAAACAGCCGTAACATAAAAAATAATAAAATAAAAGCGAAATATGCTTACCATGGCCAGGAAAAAGCTACCGCGACCACGAGGAGAATGAACGCCAAACCAGTTATTGCTGTTGCCAAACAGACGAAACAGAAAGATAAGGAGAAAGAGGCTTTGTCAGTAGCTACGTAATCACTGCTTGAGATATCGTCGCACAAAGTTTTCGGGAATACCATTATTTAAAAGTTGATCATACAAAAGCTTTAATTGTCTAGATTTTGAAATTTCGTTCGAACAAACAGATCTAATGCGAGAAAATTGAGAGAGAATAGTGTTTCTATTAATCTTAATAGAAATATTAGAAGACCAATATGAAAGTCGGTGTACACAAAAATTAAAATATATTCTTTTGTCAAAAATATCGATACAAAAGTTATTATCAACAAGTTTAATATCCAGATCTAAAAAATCCGCTTCAAACTGATTACAGTTTGTTTGCTTAAGAAGCAAGGCTGAAGGATAAATATTTTACCACGTAATATTAAAAGATCCATGATTAAAAACAATAAGATCATCTACGAATCTGAAAGCCTGAGGATGAAGAAGTAAATAATTCTTCTCAAAATAATGAAGGAAGAGGTTAGCTGTAATAGAAGAAAATGAAGATCCTTGAGGAATGCCATGTGATTGGAGAAAAATACTTTCCCCATTGTAAATAAAATTATTAAATATGCAAAAATTACATAATTTATCCCAATACTCAAAAGAAATATTGAGAATATTTTTGTAATCAAAAAAGTATGAGTTAAGCACTTCTCGAAGAGTGGCTAAAGGAATGCTTGTAAAAAGATCTTTGAAGTCAAATGTCTCAATAGAAGAAATACTGTTCTTATTATTGTGAATGAAATCAATAACCGGTTTATTATTGTTAACAATCCAAGTGAAACCTTCTGAACAAATGACATTCAGTAATTTTTTTAACAGATTGAAGAAAATGTAACCAGGTTGCTTCATGTATGAAGAAGTTCCACAAGTGATAAAACGATAAGAAATAGGATTTTTATGAAATTTTGGATTAATAGTAATATAAGGAAAGCAAAAATTAAATTTCTTAATTTTGAAGAATTTATAGAAAGCAAGAATTTTTTTGGATATTGTACTCATATTAAAGTTGGACTTTTTGCATGTTGCTGAATTTTGAAGTTCCTTGTCCAGAAGATTATAGTTTGCAAATAAAAGCATAGATATTGGAAGCTTTGTCGATAGGAGTGATGATGAATTTACTTTTTAAGTCTTCAATAGCAATTTTAATATTAGAAAAGCTAAAAGAATCAAAACATTCGGAATTATTATAATGGAAGGAGAAAGACTTTTTCAAAAGATAATAAAGATTCCATTTCCACTCAATGAAATGTTCAATGGTTATAGAAAAAGCATTAGAAGTTTTTAAACAGAAATCATCAATATTACTCAGTAATTTATGCAGTATGGAAGGAAGAGAAACACGAAAAATCGGTCTGAATTTTGGACCTTTTAACATGATACTTTTAAGATCTGTATATTCTCTACAATGTCTAGATTACCAGTAACAATATGGCCAGAATCTTTGTCAATAAATTGAGAAAAGGAGTCTTTATCACAAAAAGAATTAGCTGTTTTTTTTTAAGATTTACACTGTCAGAAGAGGCATTATTGTAATTGAAGATTTTTCTGCCAAAAGGAACATTATATTTAAAAGTTTTTTGTAAACTAATGTTTTTAATGGGGAAAAATTGCTGTGCATAATTGAAAATTTAAGAGAAAGGAATCTTGTCAAAAGTAGGATGCTGGAAATTAAAAATGAAATGCAACTTTTTAGTAGGATCTTTAGTAGGAATTTTTGTCAATCTCTGTTTCAAAAGATCTAAAATGAGAGTTTTGAAATGTAAGTTACTGGACTTAAATGAACCAAAGTTTGAAAATAAATCAAGAAGCGAGTTAGATCTTAAAGAGAAAACAAAATTCTTGACAGGAGCCCACAGATAAGAGTTTGCAAAAGAAAGTTCTAATGCCTCAAGTTCACTAAAAAGGTCAGAAACTGATTTAGAAGGTCTTTTTTTTTAATCCTTTTTCCTCTGCAACCTCTAGTAGTCTTATGATGTGTGTTATGAAAAAGCTTAAATGTACAGGAATTGTCAGGAGAAGTCTGCGTGCTATTAAAAAGGTCATTAAGACCGTATGGAATAATTGTTTTGTATTGGAGCATAAAAAGGTTTTTTTTTTGAAAGGCGATTGTTTTTATCAGGAACGATATCCAAAATTTTAATAGAAATATTATCAAAACTATGACGCTTAAAGTTCTCAAATTCGGCATTAAAAAAAGAATATATATATATATATACTATAACTATACATACACCCAGAGGTGGATAGACACAGACATAGTTCCAAAAATTGTTTTTACTTACTCACTCTCGATAACACATTTTTTTTGGTGATTAAAATATTATTCTTTGATTTTTCGTATGAAAGAAAGTAAAAAAAAAATAATAATCTGATGATGTTCTCAGAATTCAACACAAATTCATTCTCTTGTCATTTACTAAAGTTTTAATTTTTAAGAGACAAAAATATGGTTTAATTAAATTGATCGATTAAATGGCAATTAAATAGTCTGAAAATATTGGGATAATGTATTTTCTTAGAGAATGCTTGAGTGTACAAGATATCAAAATTCTAACGCATCAGGAAACGAATGTAAAATCGATAATAATATTGTTACAAAAATCGTTCGTTGGGTATACGGTGAAAGCAGTCCAACAAGCGAAAAATAGAAAACGAAGCTTTATTTAAATAATATTCCAGGAAATCTTAGCACAGGTATTTCAGAGGTAATTAAAATTTCGCTGCTTACCGGTCTATGGGGGATGAACTCCCACGTAAGAGGAATTACGTTGTATCTGAGAATCAGACATATCAGTACCGCTTGCTGATGGTTAACAATAAACTTTATTATTGATTTGAATATTTCGTCGCAAATTTAATATCGAACTTATCTTAATAGTAAATGATTCGCACGGCGTGGTTTGGATTTTCTAAGCTTGGTTAAAGAAATATAAAGTAAGTACATATAAACTTGTATTAAATCTAATGCTTTAATTAAAATGCCCAAAAAGTATTTATTTCTATTTAAAATTTTTCAAAATTTTCTTTTGTTTAAATGATAAATACAGGAAAATATTTATAAATAAAGTTAAATTGAATTGGTGTCCACTCGTAGCATATTGATTTTGGTCATGCTTTTATTATTTACCAAATCTAAATTTGAAAACCTCTAGATAAAAGTTTTTTAATAATTTTTTTTGACTTTTTGGAGCGGATTTTCGCAAAAGAGTTTTTATCCGCCTTTTTTATTTATTCTTTTATTTGTATAAATTAATTTTAATAAATTTTGATGAAAGCTATTTTTTTAAAAAAAATTTCGGTGTTAAAAATGTGTTTTTATTCATTTTACTGCATTTCAACACAAGCGTAATTTAATTCTTTTTACATATTTTAATTTAATTCTGCTTTGCTTTTATTGGATATCATACAGAAA